>APFE030616534.1:132570-204571 GCA_000404065.3 Pinus taeda | reverse complement strand
GTTTCAATTACACAGAACACACACCAGCACATGAGTCTATAATACCTTTGTTTAATAAATCTTCAACTGAGGTCACTCATAGGGTGATTATCAGATCACCAAGTGATATGAGAGAATCCCAACACAAACCTCTAATAAAAATTGGCAAATCCAAAAAAGTTGTGAAGATCTATTAGAGTGGTCGGGGCTTGCCAATCTCGAATGACTTGGATTTTATCCGGATCCACATGCACGCCTTGCTCATCAATGATGTAACCCATTTATTGGACCTAGCTCATGCCAAAGGTGCATTTCTCTAATTTGGAACATAGCTTGTGTTGTCACAAGGCTTGAAGGACCTATCGAATTTGTTGCAAGTGATCTTCCCAACTCTTGTTGAAGATGAGGATGTTGTCCAGATATGCAAACATGAATGAGTTTGTGAAGGGCCACAAGATGTCATCCATCAGCCTCATAAAAGTTGCAAGGGCATTTGTCAACCCGAAAGGCATGACCAACCACTCGAAAATTCTCTCCTTGGATTTGAAGGCGGTCTTCCATACATTTGTGGGTTCTATTAGAACTTAGTGATAGCCAAACTTCAAATTGATCTTTACTGAAATACATGGCCCCCTTGAGATGGTCGAGAAGGTCATAAATATCTTGGATTGGATACTTGTTCCTGACAATGATTTTGTTTAGTGCCCGATAATCAATGCAAGGCCTTTAGGTCCCATCCTTCTTATGGACAAGTACAATCGGGCTCCCACAAGGTGAGGAACTTGGTTGGATGTGCCCTTTTTGCAGCAACTCCTAGATTGTAAATTTTCCTTGAAATGTAGCAACTGGAAATTATTCTTCTAATTGGTTTTATTAACTTGTTTATTTGCTATGGAAAACAACGATAATTCACGTTGCAATTTCTTCACAATAAAAACGTTGTGAAAATAAAATGTTGGAAACTGATAAATATAGATGCACACACATGAAAATTTGACACGGTTATTTTTGGACAATTGTCCCCGAAAAAACCCAATGCAGGAAAACTGGTGAGTGGATGAGGATTTTATTATTATGTAGCAACAAAAATTATGAGTACAATTTGGATGCTTAATCTAGCAATCCAATTTGAGAGAAATATTGGCAAAATATCTGAGAGGCCAATAGCTCAACACCACAATTGATTATGCTCCAAAATGTGGCCAAACTGCGCTACACGAAATGCCCCTACGTGAGTCTCTACGTAGGCTAATTCACACTTCCTCTGGAACACGTTGAATCTTGTAGCTCTACCTGTCTCTGCCACTAGAAGTGACTCACTTGGCCTCCTGGAATTTATCTTGGCCACCAGCAACTGAATCGACTCCTCCTCTGGCTAAATCGAACTATCCTTTGAAGCCCTCCTGTGTAGGCCTTGCACATCTTCTTGAAGAAAAATTGTCCCTCTCTCAACTAACTCTTCCATATATGGAATCCTCCTTCAGAAATCTACTAATCTTCCTCTTGCTTCTGCTTCCTTCTAGCTCGAATTCTTCTAGTTGAATTCTGCTCTCTAGAAAATCAATATGCCAAGGAAACTCGCTCTTCTTGTGTATCTTGCTCCAACCCCATCAACCTCCTCTTATAATCTTTCGTTGGCTTACCAATGGCCATGATTAAATCCTCATAGCCGACTAGGATCACCTCTAAGTTTATCTATGTGAGTTTCTATAAAAATCTCACCTTTCTCAATTAATTCATGTTAATTAATCATTTTTGCTAAGTTAGGCTTAGGAAAAATTTAATTACTGACTAATTAACTTAATTGAGGCATGTTTAAGTGTTTTCTCTTGAACATTTTTTTGGGTTATGGAGTCTTGTGTTTCTAAGCCTCTATGGCCAAATTCAAGACTAGAACACTTGTCTGGTGCTACCCAACCATCACAAACTAACACTCCCTCTTAGCAAGGAAGATGTTCTTGATAGTCTCATAACATCCTCCCATACACATTGTTGATGTGTGACAATTGTGACAACTGCCATTTCCCACCAACTACTACGCAACTCTGATTCATTTTCTACTCTGCGTTGAACCAATATTGGATCTTTGTTGTTGTTGACACCACAATGTACACCTTATATTGCTACCAACACTGCTCTGTGCTACATCTGATCTCATGATGTTACTTCTGCTACAACTACTTCAACTAAGAACCAATCTCAAAATCAACTATGTTATTGGATTGGCTTTGTGCTATTTCGTGAGTCTTTGACTGCTACTAGCCTTTGCACTATCTATTGAGTAACTATCTGCATTGCAACTACTCTGTGCCCCTCAATATTTGACTGTGCCATCCTCAACACTGATCCATGTGCTATTGAATACTATGGGCCCCTGTAGCTAGGGTATTGATCCAAAAGGAAACACCTTCTTAGTGCTTTCCTTGAAGGATCCTACCCAACTCTGCGCAACGGTGGAGTCTAGAGCTCAATGTCTCCCCACTTCTCTCCTAGAGGTATAGCTACATACAAAGTGAAGTCTTCCTCTAGCCTGGAGGACCACTGATCAATCCATGTTGAAGTTATTGTATGCTCTTGCTTCTCTTCCTCTAAGGACACTGGGTATTATAGTGACTGAACTCACCAAACCTGAAGCATTTGATCTTCGAAAAATCCTTCTTATTCTTTTCTCCTCCATGTGAGTCTTCTCCCTGACTGGGACCTTTCTTTTCCTTTCCCTTTGATGCAAGGGCTACATTCTCCTCCTCCTTCACATTCTTCGATCCTCTGATGTTTCCACCAATACTACTCTTTACTAGAGAAAGTCACATTTCCTCCTACATGAAATCTACCCACAAACGATCCCAACCTGGTAGTTGATCTCGTTCAATGATGCCTTGGAGGAAGGTACCCCTCTCCGAAGTGAAACCATTGATAGCCACAGACACCATTTCAGCTTCTTGTGGTGTCTCTCCTAATGTGGCTAGCTCATTCCGGATATCTGGAATCCTGGTAAGGTGGGGGTAACTCATTCTCCCTTCTACATCCTAGTGGTTCTCATCTTATCCTTCAAGAAAATCTTCTGATTCTCATAATGGTTCTGGTATAGTGTTACGAGAGCATACCACATATCTTTGGTTGTATTCTTAGTCGTTATGTGTGAGACTGCATGATCTTGCACTCCGTCGAGGATCAACCGCTTCACCTTAGCCGTCTCCTTATTATAGTTCTCTAGTTGTTTTGGGTATGTCAGTACTACAACTACTATCTTGGGATATGTCCTAAGACCATGCTCATCTAGTAGGAAAGACATCCTAGCTTTCTAGATATAGTAATTTGAGGCTCCATCTAGCCTATCCTGATCTCGAAGTCTTGTTGAAGCCATTTTCTACAAAAATCACAACTGGGAAATAAATAGGAATCTCCTCCTGTCCTTCTTTGCTACCTGCTCTGTAATTCACACTTCTTGCTGGAATGTGCAGTCTTGCCTGTTGGTTCTACCTCTGCAACTAGAAATTTTGGATTTCCTTCAAGACTGAAATTAGAAACCCTCTGAGAAAAATTCCACAATGTGTGCAATTTCTCTTCCACCCAGCGTTGATTCTACTACTGCAAAAAATGTTGCTAATCAACTGTTCCCATATCTACCCTGCGAATTCACTAATCTACTTACCAAAACTTCGTCCTGGCTTCACCACTACCTGTTGGAACTACTGCTGGCCTTTGCGAATTTTCTTTCCACGTGCAATGGAAAATTGACCCCTCTACCCATTTATTCAAACTGCTTGGTTGGCTCTGCACAAATCTAGAGAAATCATGTTGCCTCTCCCTCTGAACTGCAAATTTTTCCCCTCTAAGCCTCCGATCTGTCAAACTAGCTTTGATACCATGTGAAATTTTCCTTGAAATGCAGCAACTATAAATTATTCTTCTAACTGGTTAATTATTAAGCAATTTGTTTTCTATGACAAGCAACGAATCATTCACATTGCAATTTATTCACAATAAAAATGTTGTGAAAATAAAATGGTGGAAACTAGGAAATATAGATGCACACACACATAAAAATTTGACACAGTTATTTTTGGACAAACATCCCTAGAAAAACCAAATGCGGGAAAATCGGTGCAGCAGATGAGGGTTTTATTATTATGCAGCAACAGGAATTATGAGTATAATTTGGATGCTTAATATAGCAATCAAGTTTGAGAGAAATACTAGCAAAATATCCGTGAGGCCAATACCTCAGCACAACAATTGATTCTGATCTAAAATTTGGCCAAATTAGGCTACATGAAATGCCCCTATGTGAGCCTTTGTGTAGGTTAATTCGCACTACCTCCGGAACATGTTGAATCTTGCAGCTTTTCCTGTCTCTGCCACTGGAAGTGACTCGCTTGGCCTCTTGGAATTTATCCCAACCACCAACCACTAAATTGACTCCTCTCACTAAATCAAACTCTCCTCTGAAGCCCTCCTATGCAGGCCTTGCATAGCTTCCTGAGTAAAACTCATCCCTCTCTCAACTAACTCTTATGGGTCTGGAATCCTCCTTTGGAAATATGCTACTGATCTCCCTCTTGCTACTACTTCCTTCTGGCTCAAATTATTTCGTCTAAATGTTTCTCTCTGGAAAATTGATCTGTCAAGGAAACTCGTTCTTCTTGTGTATGTTGCTCCAACCCCATCGACCTCCTCTTATTACCTCGTGTTGGCTCACCAACTGCCATGATTAAATCCTCATCAATTGCTAAGATCATCTCTAAGTCGATCCATGTGAGATTTTAGAGAAATCTCACATTTATTAATTAATTCTTGTTAATTAATCAATTTCCCTAAGTTAGACTTGGGAAAATTTTAATTACTAACTAATTAACTTAATTGAGGCATCTCTAGGTGTTTTCTCTTGAAAAAAGAATTTGGGTTCTAGAGTTCTTGTGTTTCTAAGCCTCTCTGACCAAAGTCGAGACTAGAACACCTATATGATGTTCCCAACCATCAAAAACTAACATGGATTTGTTGCTTGATTTCTTCATTTTCCATAATGGAGCGTCGGTATATCAGCCCATTGGGTAGAGGTGCTTCGAAAGTCAGATCAATCGAAGACTTGACTTGACATTGAAAAGGTACCCTTGTGGGTGAGGAGAATAAGTCATTGTATTCTTCCACGACTTTATCCACTTGCTTCTACTGCGTGGGGGAACCCTTCCTAGGGGCCATGGATGTGGTCATGATCTTACCCTTACTTTGAGAGCAAATCAAAAATAAAAGAAAAAAACATTAGTCTAGGAGATTATCTTACTGCATTGCTTAGCAAATATCAAAGAGATGTTGGTAGGTGGGGCTATCTCTCATATCTTGTATAACTTATTGCCTAAAGTAATAATGGCAATGCAAGGCCTAGACTCATACACAACATGATACTTCCACAAGTATGGTTGGCCTAATAACACATCACAAACTTCAAGAGGGACAACATCCCACAGTACATCATCCATGAAGGGCTTGATATTGTAGGGAAGGAAGCATTGTTCCCTGACACAGAGATCTTGTCCTTGCTGTAGCCACCGGATGGTGTATGGTTGTGGGTGTAGTGTGCTCAGTAGGCCCAACCTCTTAACGACCTATGCTAAGATGAGGTTCTTTTAACTCACGTTGTCAATATTGAACTACAACAGAGACTCCTTCACTCACATCTTTGAGTGGAAGAGACACTCCCATTCCTCTGGATCTTCGGGCTCAATCTTTTGGACCTTGGTGGTGGCAACGATGGCGTTGGGCTCTGCATCAATAATTTGCTTCCCTTTTTCATTCCACTTGTTGGGTTCTGACTCACAGTCGGAACATGCATCTGACTTCAAAGCCTTCAGCTCGACCACCAGTGAATGTTTGGCGCGACACTCACTTGTGTTGTGAGTAGGGCTCTTGTGGAACTCACACCACTTCCATGTGTCCTTCTTCACCTTTGTGGTATTATTCTTTGCTTGCGGCTTTGATGGGTTGTCCTGGGTCACCTCGGCTTGGATTTGTCCTTTGTTCCACGGTTTGGGGGCGCATTTTCCTTGCTTCAAATTCACAGATCCAAAGTCTCACTTCTTCTGTTTAAATTTCCGCTTGATCTTGACAGCATATTGGTATGTAGCACCAAGTGAGGAGATGTCTAGGAACTCCATCTCATCCTGGATGTATTTGTGTAAACAGTCGCGGCACTTGAGTACCAAATGCCGCTCAAAATCCTTGATACCCAACTTCATGCGAAGGGTATGAAAAATATTTGTGAAATCTGGCACGTCTTGTTCCCTTCCCTATCGTAGTGTGTTCCATTTTATGTACTTATCTTCATAGCTCCCAACAAGGTAATATTATTCTTGGATGACATCTTGGAAAGAATTCCAAGTGGGTGTGGATGAAAAAAAAGGGTTCATTCTTGTCCCTCTACTCATAGTATGTTTCCCACCAATCCTTGATGTGGGGGGCAACTTTGAGGACTGCAAAAGTAATATTTTCCATATTGGAATAATCATGAACCAAAAAATATCCTTCTAGTTGATTTAACCATTTATCAATAGCATCTGCATCTATATGGCCTTCAAATACAGGAATTTCAAAGTTAATTTATACCTTAAAGGGAGTGGCACCTCCAAGGTGGTTATCGGATGAAGATGCTTCACCCATTGATACTCACCAAAGGATCTGGGAAAAGTTATCCATCGTCTCGTTCCTTTGTTGCTCGAGGGCTTTTTCGACCAATATTTTCAAAAGATCTCCTACTCCCTCGTCTTTCTTTTATTCCGCCATGGGAGTTTGTCGAGATCGGTGAGGTCGTTCGTGCAAGGGTTTAATCAGTTCAAGTCCTAGCTCCTTATACCCCAACCTCGTTGGGAACATGCACAAAAAAATAGAGAAAGAGCAGACTGCTCTAATACCACTGATCCAGAATTATGCAGAAACGAAATGAAATACAGATTTAAACAAAAACGCACAGCTATAGCGAAAACTAAACTTCAATTCATTAATAAAAAATACTAAAAATTCTTTGCATGCAGAATTGAAATAAACTAACTTGGGAAATGGTAGTTATCTCTGAGAAGAGATGTGTCAACTACATGTCTTCTTAATTGTGTTACAATGAGGCTCGAAGGGATTTTTATTACTAAGAAAAAATGGAAAACCCTAAACATCCAAAAAACCTAACCCTAGGAGATGAAGCTCCAAAAGTCAGTGAGCCCGGTTGGGGTTAGTTGGTACATCAACTTCCTGAGGTCGTAGCTTTGGTATACGATATTTGTTTGACGTGTATGATACCTCGTTAGAAAGACTTATCCGAGGACAACAACTTTCGAGTGCAAACCTGAGTCATTAACTACAACCCCTTTCCCAAAAAAAATGTCGTTTAGGGCCTCAAAACGGATCATGAATGTTAGGACCTGAAAAACTGCCAAAAATAGTAAATTGTGCTACAATTAAGGAAACTGAAAGAAACAGTGGTGGGGGTCCAAGTGGAATAGGTGGGTGGCCACCAATATCCACCTGGATCACTCTTCTTCTACTACTTACAAGAAATTATATTATATGTCATGTCTTCTTTAGCATGTACACTCTTAATAGTATAAATCACTTTATTTTCTTTTTTTATGTAGGCTACCTCATTTAGTGTTTTGTTTGCATCATTTCCTCTCTTTCAAAGCAATATTATTGATATCTTTTCATGCATATTTACATCTCATTCCTTTGCAACTTGTGCTCAAAATCCTCTCACTTCTCTTCCCAAATAGTCCACCTAGAAATTCACCCATTGTTGGAATTGTTTTTTTCAATGGGCATCTTCAACGACCAAGGTCCACACACTCCTCTCTTTAGACAACTCTACCCAGTGGTTCACTGTTTAATGTAGTTATCCATTATAACCAAGAGTCTTCAATTTCATGATTCACTTACTCTAATACCATTTGAAGTGTTACTTGATAGCTTGCAAATCAAAGTCACACAATGGACGCAATCACGACAAACCATAAAACTGGAAATTCATTAATTTAAATAGGAAATTACACACGTTGTATGTTATCACAAAAGTTACTACACTAACTTTTCACTAACAACGTCTGCAACTTTATTGAGTCAATTCCCAATGTTCTTAGGCCTCATTTCATTTGCAAATTTTGTGCATATGCCTTTGGATTCCCCAAAAACAAACATTAAAAACACCCAAATCAAAAGGAGAGTCAAAGGAACTTTATTCATTCACAAATGGCATATCTATGTTTGCGCTCATTGGGTTTTGGCCTTTCCACTATCCTAACTATTCACATTCAAAATACAACCTTTCATATTCTCACAGTTTACAAAATATGTTGAATTTGCATTAATTTCTCAAAATTTACATGTTTGTTTTTAAAAACACAACACAAATATGCACTAGAGGGCTTAGAAGAGTGCATGCCAAAATTCATATAGGTGTATTTTTAAAAAAGTAAGATTAAAAGTTTGTAAGACTTTTGTGTTTCAACAAACCATGTCTTAGAATTCTCAAATTGATCTCTATTTACCCATATCAAATATCCTAAGTCAATGATGTATGCAAATTTAACTAAAATTGACCAAAATGGCCTTGCTTCACTAAAATGCACATCAAAAGTTCATTTATTGGTGAAATTGAATGATTAAACTTGGAGATTATGTATTTTATCATTACTCACCTTTCTATATTCCATATTTTCAATTTGATCCATAAAATTAATGCAAAAGCACTTTAAATTTGTTTTTTTTTACGAAATGTTTAAAAAACAAGCTAGACCTTACAAAAATGCACACTATGTTTTCCTCATGCATGATATAAGGAAAGGGTCTATGTTGGTCGGTAACTTGCCATGTTGAACATACAACCCATGTCTTATATTTTTCCAATCCAACTTCAAAAGCAAGCAATTTCCTTATAAAATTGCCATTTTACATTATTTTTTACTAATTTATTAGGAAATGTGCATCATCAATATTTAAATGCATGAAAAGGTCAAGTTAAGAATCCAAATTAATTATGTAAGATCATTTAAGTTATTCATTCAATTCTCTATAAGTTTTTTTCTTGTTGTGCCATAACTCCACCCCTACATTCAATTGTGCTTGAAAACAGAGTATTTTTATTTCCAAAATTTAAGAGAGAGAATGTCAAGAGCTTTCAAAGTACATGCTTAAGACAAAGCGAAGATACCCCATTCTAGAACTCTATATTGAAAATACTTCTTAGTCTTTTACACTTATTTACAAATTCAAATGCATGCAAAATAGTTTTATAACCAAGGATGTTCCTACATCACCTATATAGTTATGGGTGCTTATGATGTTACTATTGAACCATTTACTTCAACTATTGTACTTCTTTATTATCATTACCAATAATAGCTTTACAACAACTAACTCTTATTAAGAAGATGTTTTTTCTTAGATAGTAATTTGTTAGCCCTATCATACATCTGTGCATTATAAAGTTTTTGTCTTGTTCCACTTTTGTTGGAGTTGGTGTTCTTTCATTTACAGTTTCTCCCTATGCTAGTGCAGATGTTGGTTTACTTTTGTTGTAGCACATAGGCTACTATTATAATTACACATCACAACTCAACTCACATAACAATTAAAACATATTACATAAAACATTCACCAAAAATTAATACAAAAAAATATGCATTTTATTATTCCATGGAAACAAGCTCCCAAGCCTTTATTTCAAACACAACCATTTCCTTAGTTTTCATTAACTATCTTCCCACTTCCTATTAGAAATCCTAACTTGTGAAAGCCAAAGCAAGCTCTTCCTCATATGCCATCAATAATAAAAGCACTCGAAATTATCAAGCGCTTAAATTTTAGGAACAAGTCACTTGGGTCCTAAATTGATTGGTCTTCAAGGTACCGAGATCATTTAGCATTCATTGTAATTATCTCTTTGACCTCTAAGTTATCCGCATTAATTGACCATATAGTTTGAATGCCATTATTTGATTTATAGCAAAGTTTCACGACTAAGTCTTAAACACATCGTTTAATTTGTTTAACACATTAAAAAAATGTTTTATTATTGAAAATAATGTGTCTTTGCATGCTACTAAAGGGCAAGAAATTGTTAATGTGCATATCATGCCACTTGAGGCACAACGGGAATAATCATTTCCAAATTTGGGCTACAGCATTATTGTTGCTATACAAAATATTTAGACTAGATTATTGTTGTTCTCTTCTACGATCAAGTATTTCTTTCCTAGCAACTTTCATGGTAGTTATTTCTCATAGAGAGAACCACAAGGTTATTTCTTTTTGGTGTCAGATCTCTCTTCTTTTTTGTATCAAGTGTTGTAGCAACTTATGTAACAACATAAAATATGTGAAAATGTTGTGAAAGCAACATATAAAATATTGAAAGTGGATGACATGTGCAAGATGGCTTTTTCTGCTTTGGATGCTCTTGCATCATACCCCCTTGGTTGGAAAATTTGAGCATCTTGCTCAAAAGGTAAGCTAACAAACTATGTAGACTAGAGATCCTCCTCTCTCCAACTTTGCACTAACCTCCACAACATTTCATTCAAAGTCCTCACCCAACAATATTCCCCTTACACCCCACTTTTTAACATTTCATCCATCTGTTGTGAATATGTTCCATAAGGCTACGCCACCTCTTTTTCTTTTACCCCATTGATGCTCATAACATTACATTGCTCCCACTTAATGATGCTTATTGCATCTGAAACCTCCCTCTAGGCACCATTCCCAATGTTGGTTTCATATATTACACAAATATACATTCTCCTCGTTGTCATCTTTATCCTTAGTTGTCTCCCCCATGGCTACATTCTCCACATTCTTTGTTGCATTTTCTACAAACATACTAACACATAAAACATGATAGGAATGACAACCTCCCATTTGCTGCTCTTTTAAAGGTGTTGCTACTATATCGCCCATGTTGTGCTCTTTATTTCCTTCATCTCATTGCTTCATAGGTTCTTGTTTCTCCACTTCCTTCACATGCAACAAAGTTTGACATAACATCATTCTAATAGACTTCTATGCTTCTTTATTCGATGTATGTAAGTTAAATTTCATCCCATCCTTTTCAAATTGGTAGGTATGTCTTGTCCCGTCATGCATAACTCTTATATTAAACTACCATGGCTTCCCCAAGAAAATATGACAAGCATCTATGGGAAAAACATCAAATAAAATTCTATCACTATAACCCCAAATATTAAAATTAATCAAGCATCGCTCCCTTACTATGACCCTATGCCCATTTTGTCACCATGACACTCTATAAGCTTTAGAATGAGGTGTGCACATCAATTTCAATTTGTGAACTATCGCCATTAATAATTAGATTACAACATTTACATTCTATCTTACATTTCATTATGAAAATTGTGTTCCATTGTTTTGGTTGTATTTCAACCTCTTTCTCAAGTTGCAACAATATTTTCCTCATCAACAAATTGGCTCCTTACTTTGCCCTCAATTCCACCACCTCATCTGTTGCTATTATTGGTTTTGCTTCAACAATATGAATTCTCTCATCTTTTCTTCCAACCTACAAAATTTATGTGCATTCAAATGCCATATGGCCTTGTAATCTGCATCTAAAGCAAATGCCTTCAAAATTGCCTCTACCTTTGTGTCCTATTGACCAACCCCTTCCTCTGTCAACATTAAATCTTCTTCCAATAGGCTAAATATCAATTGAACAAGATGTAATTGAAAGATCATGTGCTTGAATTTCATGATGTTGAATTAAAGACAGGGAGCTTGCAAAGATTACAACAATTGTAGATTAGAAAGGTTGTCGAATTAGAACTCAAAGGGTACTCAAGAAGGATCAAAGAAGAGAAGGGGAGCTTAGTAGCAAGACAAAGGTAACAGTTGAGGCTACCATGGCTTTTTCCCCATCAACCCAACAAACTTTGTAAGCTAATAATACACAACCATCAAGCCATTGTAACTTATATTTTGCAAAAATGAATAGAAGAGAGAGAAAAAGACAAATCAAATGCTAAATGATGGTTTTTACTTTTGAGTTTTCACATTATATTCCAAACATAATGTGTGAATGAATGTTGTGGATGATTGTTGTTATATTGTGCATTGTTGTATGTCTTATAGCTTTAAATTTGTTGATTATGATTGTAAAGGAGAATTGGATGAATTCTACGTATTACTATCACATCTATATCTATAGGATGTTAGCATGTATGAAGATGTTTCTAAGCTCAAGATTATGTGAGAGGATTTGTTTGAAGACCATGCAATGGGATTATAGTTCTTTGCATGTAGGTGCATCTTGGATGATTTGATACTCCGTGTGAGGTTTGGTGTAGTCTAGTTGAATTTCCTCTGTGAATGGTGTATTTCACCTACATGTGTACGATCATCTACCAACAAATCTATTTCTCATAGATTGTTTATCATTAGGTTGAGTTATGCCTAAGTCCACAATGTAGAAAAGGTTTGTGTAAAGGTTGATTTTCACTCATGTAAGCCATTGATTGTGCAAAAGGATGGATATGTAGCATCCAATTCCTTGTATTGTAGAAGCATAGATTATGGTGGATGCACAGCTTTTGTAGATATGATGTTTGAAGGCTTCATCCATTGTTGTATATGTTTTCAGAGTTTGTGTTTCCTGGTATTGTACACAGCTTAGGGTCCATTGTGAATAACCTTGAATTGCAAGTGGTGGCAGTAATCCTCCTACACCAAGTGATATTAGAGATTTGCAAGAGAAAATATATATGAATACGGGGGATATCAATGTTGTTGAGAATTCTCTCCTCGACAAAGCATTGTTTCTATACCCAAGATATCAAGTTATGTGATTCTAATAGGTGGAGGGGTCCCAACTCCCCTGTGTCAACTTCCATCCATGCTTCCCCCCTTATGGTCTTTCAAATGGCTTGTGACCTTCAACTCCACATGTATAACAATAAATTAGTCATATGTATTCCTCTAAATTATTCTCAACCACTACAACATCATTTTTTATACAACCATTTTCATTATTCATGCAACCTTTTTTCTTTTTAGAAACGTACGCTAGCACTCTGATTCTCCTATTTTTTCATAGCGTAAAATTTATTATCTTTCTAGACTATCCAAATTTAAATAAGCTTGATAAGCACCATCGTAGATAAGTTCAAGAATGAAGTTTACATCTACTTTTGAAAAGCTATGATGGGAATGAGTTTCATCATCATAGAGAGCGCGCAGTCCGCACCTTGTTGAATTGCAAGGGATGGCATAGATGCCAAAATAGAAAAGGGCATAAGGATTCCCTCCCCATGCAACCTTATAGATGAGAAAAATATAAAAATTACATAGAGAGCGCACAGTCCGCACCTTGTTGAATTGTAAGGGATGGCATAGATGCCAAAATAGAAAAGGGCATAAGGATTCCCTCCCCATGCAACCTTATAGATAAGAAAATATAAAAATTATTGACAATCATTTTGAAATTGTTTATTTTTAACCATAATTGAGAATACAGTGTTAATCAAAATCTGTTGATTACACAAAAATGTTTCACGAGTACATAGATTGTTGGTTGGCAAAGTCAAGACGTTCAAAAATCCTAAACTCTGGACAATATACTAGCAAAATTGCATCAAAGCTAAGAGGCCTAGTTTTGTATAAACCTTGTAGAAGATACCCAATATAAGACAAAAATTCTTTCATGCTAACTTAAACAAGTGGTGGATTATTATCTAGGCACTAGGAAGCTACAGGCCTTAAAATTGAAACTTTTACATTCAAACCAAGAATATAAATAGAAGGGATAACAAATTTGACATAGGAGAAAAGAGAGAGAGTAGCCTAAGCTCCATCTTGTCACAATTCTTCAATTTGGCTCTTTAAATTATTGATTTCATCCTCTATCTATTGTAGCTACTATTGATGCTTAATCAATGTTTCCATTGCGGAAGACAATTGCACAACCAATTGGTGATATTGGAGTTGCAACTACACCATGCTATCCTAGAGGTTTGTGACTTTGTAAGAAGGGATGCATGAAATTTTATGCCGACCCACATGAACTTTCAGTGCCATCCTCTGAAAATTTCCCAATTCAACCACCACGAGCCAAATTATCACTGCAAGCCAAGTTTCCAAACACTGAATCCAAGCATTTTGCTACCTTGGGGACTAAAAGGAGGGATGATACATCAATTCAACCATCAAGAGCCAAATTACCAATGCAATCCAAATTTAAAGCCAAAGCCCAAACATTAGTTGCCTTATGGACCAAAAAGGGGTTTTGTTGCATGTGAACATCCCATATACCAGTGCCATCATGCATAACCATAAGTTCCCATCATATGTGGCATACAGCTCCATAACTATGACCGAGCAAGGGTAGGTCGAACTTATTAATGTCATGAGTGCATTGTAATAAGGAACCTCCACATCACATGACAAATAACACCCAAACATGATCGTAAATGCCACAAGATGACATGAGCATATGAAACCCACTGTCATCATAGATTCAAAAGGTGGGAAAGTGACACTCTTTCATTAATTCACAATGTGTCTTCTTTTCTGTGAGTAGCTAGATTGACTAAGGAGTTTGTCATTGCATTGTTATGTCTAAGGACATGCTTTGCATGGAACTCCCATATGGAACCAAACTACAATGAACCCTTTTTAAAATCAATTTGAGTTTCAAATCTTGCGAGGAGGAACCAAAATGGAGATGTCTGATAATAATTTTAGAGTCTTTCCGCTATAAATAATTTGTGAATATGAAGAGAAACACCTTGCATAACTCCTTGAAGCAAAGCATAGGCCTTTACTTGGTTACTAAAGACTCTTCGTAGACCCCATGAATAGCATAGTTAAGTATGTCCTTCAAGGTGTGCCAGCTCCCCTCATCCCCTGCCCCCCTCCCCCCGCCCACTACCACCATTGTGTTGTGCTTGAATGCCCCATCAAAGAAGTAAACATATCCTTCTTTGTCTTTAGCCAATGAACAAATTCATCTAGTTTGTATCTCAGCTGCAAATTATTACATAGAGGAGAAGGGCCAACAATTAAGGGTCGCACATTAAAACTAAGAGAACCAAATCTCTTCAATTTGATCCAAAGCTTGAGAGGAGGGGAGTTTAGGATTCCAAGAGTTAATATGCTCTGCAAAACAAGGATTTTGCTCGCTCTGCAACTATATTTGGTTGTATTTGAACTTCCTAAAAGATAACTTGTAACATCCCCCAGCCACTCAGCTGGGGTGATGCCACCCCAAACATATTGATACCACAAAAGCATAACGACATGTATATATAACATAACCACAATAACAGAATAACAAGCATGAGAGTCATAAACCATAAACAACATAAAACATGTTGACCATTTATATCATAAAAATTGTCAACCTAGTGCAAACCTCAGATGTACCACCCAGCCATAGACCACGTTACTCCAACACTCTTAGCAATGTATCAACCCTGAGCTAGGGCCATGACTTCACAACGACAATGGCTACCCAAAGCCAGCTACATAACCAATACCAATGTAATTAGGCCAAGGTACAAAACCCCAATAGCCCCCAACCAATAGTCTCACATCCTCCATCATCCCACACAATCCAAGGGAGTGCACCCCATTCTTTGCACCTACAATCCATTGGATTGTGCCACTACCCTTTTAGGGTTTCCAACTCAGCCCAAATATGGATGTCTCAGAGCCTTGTGGCTTCCAAGGGTTCCAGTTGCCCTTAGGGATCTCCAAGCACCCTCTAGGGTCATATAGGGACACCTATCCCTACACTTCTCCCTCTAGGGCTCCAACGTTCCCCAAGGCCACCCAAGGGAAAGTGAATATGTACCACAAATTACCTAGGATCCTCTAGTACAATAGCTAGGGGTCCTCTGATTCTCTCCAAATCCAACACCATAGTAACCCCTTGGTAGTCTCTGCTCAAAAGGAAGGCTCCCCTTTTCCTTAATTTATAGTTGGGGTTAACTGATATTATATTAAATAGATTATAATATCATAATATAATTAATATCATCCCATAAAGTTGCCTTAAGAATATTATATCAGCAATAGTTATTTGGCTTAGGAACCATGTCTTGGTTTTGCCACCTTACCTTTCCCATTTTGTGGAGTCCTAGCCCCCCATACTCTTTTCATCCCCTTGTCTGTAGCCATGGTGTTATTTTATTATTTAGCATGTTAACATGTTATATTTGTTAGGCTCGTTGGCCTTTTAACGCATAGGCTCTCTAGCCTGACCTATTAGCGCCCCAGCCTTAAAACACATGTACATTAGCCCATCAACCTAACACATTTATATACACAGGTATGCAAGCCTCAATAGAACTTGCCTCACTAGCCTAATTAACATGTACCGACTCACCAGCCTAAGTATCAGATGTACATATATATTATAATTCAGGATTCCAGTTGGGGGTATTACATTCCCCTCCCCCTTGTTTATTCACTAACCTCAGTGCACTCAGACGAATGTGTAATCAGAATTTGTAACAGCTACGTGTATGGCTTCTGCAGGGCATCATCATGCTCTTGTTTGCATTAGTGCCATCATCATACCCTTGGTGTCCTGTGAAGAACCTTGAGCACACCTGAACCTCCAGGCTCCAGACCTGCAAATGCTACCACCTCTGATTTTGAAACTAGTTAAGACCATAAACATTCTTGAGGTTCTTCTTGTATAATTTTTATAACAAGCTCATGGCTTTGCAAACCAGTGGAAATAACAGGATGCCATATGCAAATGCTTATTATTATCCCTGAATTTGCAAGATATCTCTGGGAAAGGGATGAAAAGAATGCAAACAAGAAGGCTAAGTTCAAGGAACACATGGCAATTCTGCTTGAAAAAAAAAA
This sequence comes from Pinus taeda, assembly GCA_000404065.3. NCBI lineage: Eukaryota > Viridiplantae > Streptophyta > Pinopsida > Pinales > Pinaceae > Pinus > Pinus taeda. The sequence continues at coordinate 187,726 of APFE030616534.1, read as the reverse complement.
AAATTGGTTGCGTTGGTTAAATTAACAGATAAGGACCACAAGGTGATTTCAAATATTTTGTTAAATACAAGCATATGCTACTTGCATTTCTACCAAATGCTCATCTTCTGTCCTTAATATGGATCCAATATTCTCATCAGCTGCTAGCACTTTCAAAGACAGTTCTTTCAAGCATCATCTCAAGCTGGCTGCTTCTTGCTGTATTTTCTTTTTGTGTCAACCATATTTCACAAATCAGCCTGTCAAATGAATGATTACAATGATCCTTATTCAAAACTGCACAATCTGAACATTGTTGAACAGAAGTACTATAGTGAATTCTGGTGAACTGAACAAAGCTTCTCAATATTATTATTAGTTGCTTTGCCCCATTCTTTATCCAATTTCTGAGTCTTTGAGATCTGGAGCAGAGAGAAATGACAGATGGTTGTTCAGATGCAATGACCACTGGAGATGACAGTTTTCAAAACCTATTCTTATACCATGTTACTGTAGCTTTACATCTGACAATAATACTAGAATTGAGTCACAATAAATCAGACCAGTGAATGATAACTCTGTTTCATAATTGTACCAGATCAGAACGGTATTTCCGTCAGTATATCTGAGCTCATAATTTTTAAAAGCTTTGAGGCTTCCAGCAATTTGCCTTCTCTACAAACTACGTCTATCAAGATATTATATGTTACTAAATTAGAAGGGAAACCTCCCAACATTTCATTCTTGAGTTTAATGGTACTGGGTAATTTGCCTTCCTTGCAAAGTCCATTCATTAGGGCACCAAAAGTGATATTGGAGCAGAGACCAAAGAGAAATGATGCTGCTGACAAACTGTGTGATTGCAGACACAAGAACTTCTTGTATGCAAGCTGAAAACAAGTAATGGGCTACTGTGGCCATACCGCATTTTAATCTTAATCAATCATGTTAGTTTATGAATATTCAAAGTGTCATCAAACAAATGGATTTCACCCTACATGTCACCGTATTGGCAATATTAGGAATATGAAGGCTTTATATGCCAAGATGGTTAATTTCATATCACCCAAACAAACAGACTTCACACCACATTACCAGCCCAACCATACCTTGTCATGGACTCCCAACTTGAAAGTTAACACTTTAAAAGCTAAGTTCTGCCATGATAGGTTTTCCAAAAGCATTCTCAACCAACATGGGTATACAAACCTTACAAACTCATGAAAGCTATAGCCATAAAATCTCCCAAACACCCTTTAAACAGCAGAGTATATCTCAGTCTGAGGCTGCCAGCATTGCGGGGTTGTGGGCTTGGTGAAAATGCCCAATACAAGGCAGAGGATGGACCCTCTAAATCGACATTTATCAAGGGTAAATGGACTGAATTTTCTAAGTCAAAATGGAGGTGAAACATGGTTTAAAACCCAAAAGATTCATACATGATAATTTATTTATGATTGTCCATTAAAAAAAATGCATTTTAGAAGGGTGCAACTCACATCATGTCTAGATTGCTAACAACATGCTCAAACCCATCTTTCTTCATTTCATTGTTTGCATTATGCACAATAACCAGTGGTGGCCATAGAATAAGATCCTCTTTCGTGGCTTTTGCATGAGGTAATCGCAGTGACTTGTACACCTTTGCATTATCTTGTGGTACAACACGATTCCAACCCATCAAGACACACAAAGCCTTATGCAGTGCTCTGCTCTAAGGCCAACTTTTAGAGAATTGAACATATGCATAACCAAGCTATGGGCATCTACGAAATCTTTTGGAAACCTGCTGCTACACACGATGAAAAGCAAGGATCCAGCTTTCCCCTGCTCTCCATAGTGTTTTCGTTGCAGTGGATTCTCATCGAGAACTTTTGAAAAATGCAAAAAATGCTCTCTGAACTTCTTGTTTGAAGGCATCAGGATGCTAAACCAAATCAGGTTGCTGAAAAAATTCCTTATTGCCTGACAGTTCATCATGTTTTGCATGATGCTTATTCCATGAGGTGCCTTGTTCATCATACTGAACAGTGGGTTTCTGAAATTTATAAGGGCGATGGAACTTTGTTCTTCCTTGATGTTCTGCCTGGGATCATTTTCATAGTGTCATTCTTGTTTTTTTCCATCTCGATTGATCACTGATCTATGCCTGGTAAATCTCTGACTTAGGCAATTGCCTTGACATATGAAATGAATTTCCCACAGGGGGGAACCTCAAATTATCAACCCTCCATAAGCTATTGTGATTGGATGTTCCCCCCACATATGTATGATTGATAGTTCTTTCTTGATCTCTCCAATTAATCTCATCAAGATCCATTTCTTGAAGCTTCTTAGACTTATCCCCGTCCTCCAGCAAGACCAGCTGTATGTCACCCCTATGATTATCCTCATCAATGTCCTTCCTTTACAATACTTTTCCAACATTTTCATGCAAGTCCAGCTCTCGAATAGAGAGGTGTGATCTAGCTAAAGAGCTCAACCTAGATCTGCATGGACTAGCAGTGGCCTCTTGTAAGGAGGTCCTAGCTTTTCCCATGTGATCCATAGCAGAAACTTTTCTGTATGGATACTCTTTACTATCGTGTCTGATTAAATTATTATTTGATGCCTCCCTTCCCAAAACATCCGATACGTAACCCATCTTTGAAATAGCCCATGGAGAGGAGGTCTTGCACATATTTCCAAAGTGGTCCACTGGATCACTTTCCATGGGATGATCATTTTTCACACCTCTCAAGTGCCTTCCTATATCTCCAGTGTCTTCCATCTGATCGGGCCTGTGAACATCAATATATGATCTTATTGAACTTCCATACTGTAAATTTGCTCCCCTTTGGGAACTACAAGCACTATCTTGATATAGGCTATGCTGGCCATTGATGTACACGTCATGAGACAAAATTACCCTCCGGCCTCTCTCTCCTGGCATATTCTGAGTAAGGAGCTAAAGCTTGGCCTCTAGACGGGCTACTATGCAATTGTTTTCCCAAACAAGACTAAAGAGCTTCAGTAGACAAGTTCGGTGCATTAAGTACTAAACCATTCACATTGATTTATCTCTTTGTCAGTGCTTTTGGTGAGTAGAAACGTTATGCAACTTGCCACTGATGAAGTCTGCTGCAGATGCTTGTAAAGAATCTCTATGTCCAGAAAACGAGGCACCCCTAGATAATCTAGAAGTGTTGGTATCTTATGCTGAGCCTTTAGACTGGACCAACGCAATATTATATGTCATATTCCTTGAATAATCCATCTCTTTCACATGTTCCTCTTCCTGATCAATAGCTTGTCCCAGTGATAGCCTGCTACAATGTAATTCATGGTTACTCTTTAATTTGGTTTATTGTGGATACTGACCATGTTGGGTTCCAACCAGATCTGAAGGGGGACAAAATGCCACATTGCCATCTGAATACAATATGTCAGTCTTACTGCCAATCACATCACTATTGGAGTATGTTTCGGGTTTAGATAATGTATTAATGAATGATCTGAACTCGTAGGAGGCAATGTGAAAAATAAAAATAAAAAAGTCTGCATTGTTGCATCTCAACACAATAGATCTTTGCTCTAACATGCCACAGATATGCAGAACTTTCCCCTCTACAGACCTACTTGAAAATTGGGTATCCTTATTTTAGTTAAGTAATTCAGGATCCCTTCCTATATCTTTGTTCCCATCTCCAGCATCGTTTACAGATGCAGATAAAGCTAGAGAAGAAGCAAAAGAAGAATTGTGGCCTTGGAGGAGGCCTCTTCTCCATCAGTGTAATGAAATGAAGAATATTTAATGTCTGATATTGGCAATGGCCTTCTGAACTCATCTATATCTGCAACTAATGACCACCTTGCTGCTTCAATGGATGAAGGCCTTCTAATCTCCTCGTCTCTTCTGGGTACTATAGTAATTGTTTTATGTGTGAAATTGTCCAAGTTATTAACGGAATACTTCAGATACGGCTCATTTACAAATTTTCAGCTAACATCAGAATACTGCTGCTTCTCAATGGATGAAGGCCTTCTGAGTTCCTCATCTCTTCTGGATCTTGCAGTAATTGATTTCTGTGTGAAGTGCCCTGATTATTCACAGAATACTTCAAATACTGTTCCTTTACAAATTCTTGCCTAACATCAGAATATTGTATTCTGTGCTCGTCACACTTCGACAATGCCCTTGTTAAATTCTCACCATTTGGAGACAAAATTCTTAAAGGTTGTACCTGTTGAACCCCTCTTTGCCTTCTTTTGTAGCGCTCTTCTATGGCAGGCACATAACCATCATTCTCCGATGGCTTTGAAGCTTCAACCTTAAAATGAGAAGTGTATATTGGATCTATCTACTGCCAAATATTTTGTTTTCTTAGCACTGATTTTGTTTTGATTTGGGATGAACTAGTTCTTGAAGTTCCTTGCGAAAGAACAGCAAAGGGTTTTTCCTGCAGTGATAATGAGGACTACTTGGGAAAGGATTGTGCTTGATCATAACCTCCTTGACATGATTGCTCCAATTTCAACTGTATTTCTTTTGATACAGCATCAACCCTGTTCTAGTTTTGCTAAGTTTGCACAAGAGGGAAGAACATTGGCTATTGTGAAAGAATCAAGCATCAAAATCACCGCTTGCATCTGTCCAAATAGCTTCAAGGGCTGATCCGCATTGCAAATCTATGCATACCCCAAAAATCATTACCTTCCACAAAACCAAAACTCTTTGACACATTTTGTCAAACATCTAGTGCTCATCCTCAAGCCTCAAGCATTCAATATGCATCTTCATAGTTCCATACTTGGCATAGAAGTTGACGAGATGGTTTTCAATGAAGATTGTTCCTATAATTCTTGTTTTAAGTATATGGCAATGAACCTCCTTGCCTTGTGATAAAGTCTTTGCCTTGGCACATCCTTGCAAGAGAGTGCCATATGCTATCGAATCTCATATATAATTACACAAAATAATATCCACGACTTCTTTGAGGCATCCTTCTATGCACGAGTATTGATATCCTCTTTCTTTGTATCTTGACTATAGAGCTGAAAATGAAACCGTCAAGCTTAATGCCTTGCTTCTGCATTTGGCCACAAAGTGCAAGAGCTTGCTCGTAGGGTCCATTTTGAATACCATGATATCCCATGTATTAGTTTTTAACTTTTTCTCACAAGCATTTTGTCAAATATATTGCCAATCTGTTAATAATTTCACCATTGTACTTCTGGTTTTAGCCCAAGCAGACCTAGCATTGCAACCTGGACTCTGATACCACTTGTAGCATCCCCCAGCCACTTAGCTGGGGCGATGCCACCCACAAACATACTAATACCACAAAAGCATAACGGCATGTATATATAACATAACCACAATAACAAAATAACAAGCATGAAAGTCATAAACTGTAAACAACATAAAACATGTTAACCACTTATTTGATAAATATTGTCTATCGATTGCAAACCTCGGATGTACCACCCAACCATAGATCACATTGCTCAAGCTTTCTCAATAACGGATCACCCCCGAGCTAGGGCCATGACTCCAAAATGACAATGGCTACCCAAAACTAGGTACATAACCAATACCAATGTAATCAAGCCAAGGTACCAAACCCCAACAACTCCCAACCAACAATCTCACATCCCCATGTTAGTTTTTGTAGCATCAGATGTGTTCTAGCCTTGAAATTTTGTGGAGAGGCTAGAATGCATAAGATCTCCAAGACCCATAAATTCTTTCTAGAAATTCCGCCTAGAAATGACTTAATTAGATTATCAGTCAATTTTTAAATATTTCCTACGTCTAAACTTAGGGAATATGACTAATTAATCATAATTAATTAAGGTGTGAATATTCTAGAAACTCACATGGATCAACTTCAAGTTAATCCTAGCCATCAATTAAGATCTAATCTTGGTCGTTGAAATCTCAATAGAGGATTATAAGAAGAAGTCGATGGGACTTGGAGAAATCACTTCAGCAATTCGATTTCATGAGCATATCGATTTCTAGAGTAGCAGCAATTAGTTGCCGGAGAGAGAGCCAGTGAGATCAAATCAGTGATTGAGGGGCAGGGACAATGAGCCAGAGGAAAGATTTTCCAAATCCGGGGAGGCAACAGCAAGTGAGTCGAATTATCCTAGAGAGGCAGCACTGAGGGACTGTGCAGTGCTTCAGTCAGGCAGATCGATTTGGTGAGGAGAAAAATTCATTCTCAATTCCAAAGGCCAAGAAGGAGTCCCAGAGGGCCAGAGAGACGATTTTCTCAGCTTCCAGAGGCAAAACGACTTCATCTAAGCTCAGTTCAGAGCAAGTCGTCCGGCCAGCTACGCAGAGCAGCACAAAGGTTGACGCAGTGCTCCAAGAGGTCGAGTTTTTGATAGGGAAAGTCTAGCGAGAGATTACCTATGGGAGAAGGGTAATTCCCTTCATTATTTTACTCAGATTTTCTTGCTATTTGGATTTCCAGTTGGGCATCCATAGATGTTCTCAAATTTCGATGTTGCATAATAAAATAAAACCCTCACTGTTGCACCGGTTTTCCCAAGTTGGGTTTTTCCAGGGACATTTGTCCAAAAATAAAGTGTTATTTTATGTGTGTGTTAGCATTTCTTCCAATGTTTATTCTTCCGCAGTTTTATTTGTGTAAATTACAGTGTGAGTTATTCAGTATTTGTTGTAGGAAATAGTAAATAAACTGTTAAATTTAATTAACAATTAGGAGAATAATTTCTAGTCGCTGCAATAAGATTCTGAGTTTCGGAGTTTTCACATGGTATCAAAGCGCAGTTGATCATCTAGAGAAATCAGAGGCGAAAGGAGAAGGAATTTCGCTACTCATTGTGGACAGTAGACCGAAATTTCCAAGGGCAGCGCAGTCATTCTGCCAGGAGGCCGAGTTACTTGTGGAGGTTCGATTTTTCTGAGTGAGGAACAGAAAAAATTCGATCCTACCAAATCGAGTGATTCCAAAGGCAGACGGAGCAACCCAGGTTTTTCGTTGAGCGGATCTCTAGCTGGATGCAGTGGTTTTACAGCAGTACACTAGAACAAAGCTAGCGTCGAGTGGAAGAGATAAGAGCACACATAGAGGGAAAATTTTCCTGAGGGAATTTCTAATCTCAAGAAGTTCGATTTTTCCTTGTAGATCGGCAATTGTTGTAAGCAAATCTTCTCACTCCAGAAAGGAATGTGAATAGCAAAGCAGCAGCTGAGTAGAACGAAAAAGGAAATTTTCAACAGTTCATTGAGATGGCCATTGTTGGGCTTTGTGATTAGGATAGGTTGAATGGAGCTTCCAACTGTGTCATCTGTAAGGCAAGGATTTCCTTCCTTCTAGATGAATATGGCCTAAAAGCCTATATTGATGTAGTGTTGGCAATACACACGGATGCAGATCAGCTAGAAGAGTACAGAAAGGATAAGGCACAGGCGAAACGATTGGTCCTAGATGGAGTCTGGGATCATGTTGTTTCACATATAGCTAGCAAAGATACTACCAAGTAGATGTGGGATGCTCTCGCCACGTTGTATCAGGGTACTTTTGAGCAACAGAAGATGTACCTCGAAGAGAAGTTGGGGCTCATCCAGATGCAGAAGGGGGAAGGCATAGACCCCTTCCTCACCAGGATTCAGGAGGTCCGGAACTAGTTGTCAGTTGTTGGAGCAGCGCCTCAACCCACAGAGCTTGTGAGATTGGCACTCAATAGTGTCTCCGAGGACTGGCAGGTCTTTGTCCAAAGTATATTGGGTAGAGACAAGTTACCAGACTGGGACAGGATGCGCGCTGACTTGCAGCAGGAGGTATTGAGGCGAGCTCTTCTAAAGAGCTCCATCAGTGACAGCAGCAGCGGACAGAAGCAGGGGAAGGAGGAGGATAATGTGGCCCTCGCATCAAAAGGTCCTAGTCGAGGACAGGGGGAGCAGAGAAAGAAGAAGAAGGACCTATCAAAGGTCAAGTGCTTCAGGTGTGGTGAGCTTCATCATTACAGTAACCAATGTCCTCTCCTCTCAGGAAGAAGGACAAGGAGGAGAAGCAAGACCAGCAGGCAGCTTTAGCAAAGATCGATAGGCTTTCCTCCAGGCTGGAGGAAGACTTCGTCATGTTTGTTGATATACCTCCAAGAGTGAGGTGAGGTGACTTGGTGTTGTAGCCCCAGAGCACTAAAGATGGGCAGGATCCTTGAGGAATCCACCTCATGGATCAATACCTTGCTACGGGGGCCCATAGTATTTAGTAGCAGGATGGATCAGTGACAGTTGATGCAGTCAGATGCTAGAGTGACAATTGCAGATACTAGTAGCAGTCAGACGTTGGGGAGCGCAGTGCAAAGTTGGCAACAGTGCAGTTAGCAGCAATGTAGTTGGCACAGTGCAAAGTCAACAACAGCATAGATTCTTCAGTGACATTGCAAATACTAGCAGCAGTCAGAGACTCGAGTAACAGATGCATTACACTAATCACAGTTGATTCAGTATTTTGGATGCTTTTCAGTTGCAAATGTTGCAGTTGCAGTAGCAACAAATGAGAGGGAGTCGTAGTGCAGATGCAGTGTTGGTCGCAGTACAACAGGATCAACAGCAGCACATATGCAACGTATATCAGAGTTGCGCAGTGGTTGGTGGGCAACGTCAACAAGACATCAACAACATGACAAGAGATGATGCAAAGACAAGGCGCTGCTACAGGTTGAGCAGTAGAGCACTAGAACACATTCCTCGCTAAGAGGGAATGTTAGTTTTTGTAGCATCAGATGTGTTCTAGCCTTGAAATTTTGTGGAAAGACTAGAATGAATGAGATCTCCAAAACCCAGATATCATTTCTAGAAATTCCGCCTAGAAATGACTTAATTAGATTATTAGTCAGTTTTTAAATATTTCCCAAGTATAAACTTAGGGAATATGGCTTATGGCTAATTAATAAGAATTAATTAAGTTAAGGTGTGAATGTTCTAGAAACTCACATGAATCGACTTCAAGTTAATCCTGGTTATCGATTAAGATCTAATCTTGGCCGTTGAAGTCTCAATAGAGGATTATAAGAAGAAGTCAATGGGGCTTGGAGAAATCACTTCAATAGTTCGATTTCATGAGAAAATCGATTTCCAGAGTAGTAGCAATCAGTTGTCAGAGAGAGAGCTAGTGAGATCGAAGCAGTGATTGAGGGGCAGGGACACTGAGCCAAAAGGAAAGATTTTCTAGATCCGAGGAGGCAGCAGCAAGTGAGTTGGATTATCCCAGAGAGGCAGCGTTGAGGGACTGCGCAATGCTTCAGTCAGGTAGATCGATTTGGTGAGGAGAAAAATTCGTTCTCGGTTCCAGAGGCCGAGAAGGAGTCCCAGAGGGCCGGAGAGATGATTTTTCAGCTTCCAGAGGCAGAACAACTTCATCTGAGCTCAATCCATAGCAAGTCGTCCAGCCAACTATGGAGAGTAGCACAGAGGCTAACATAGTGCTCTAGGAGGCCGAGTTTTGATAGGGAAAGTCCAGCCATAAATTGCCTATGGGAGATGGGTAATTCCCTTCAGTATTTTACTCAGATTTTCTTGTTGTTTGGATTGTCAATTGAGCATCCATAGATGTACTCAGATTTCACTGCTGCATAATAAAATAAAACCCTCAATGTTGCACTAGTTTTCCTAAGTTGGGTTTTTCCGAGGACATTTGTCCAAAAATAATTGTGTTATTTTATGTGTGTGTGCTAGCATTTCTTCTAACGTTTATTCTTCCACAATTTTATTTGTGTAGGTTACAGTGTGATTTATTCAGTATTTGTTGTAGAAAACAGTGAATAAATTGTTAAATTTAATTAACAATTAGGAGAATAATTTCCAGTCGCTGCAATAGGATTTCAGGTTTTGGAATGTTCACACCACATTCAACCCACACAACCCAAGGTAGTGTACCTCATTCTCTGCATTCACACTCCATCGAGAAGTGTCACTACCTTTCCAGGGTTTCCAACTTGGACAGGCCAGGGATGTCTTTAGAGCCATTTGGCTTTCAGGGGTTCCTACTGCCCTTGAGGGTCTACAAGTACCCTCTAGGCCCATACAAAGACACATGTCCCTACACTTCTCCCTCCAAGGCTCCAGCCTTCCCCAAGGCCATCCAAGGAGAAGTGAACTTGTACCCTGACGTACCTAAGGTTCTCAGATACAATAGCTAGGGGTCCTCTAGTTCTCTCCAGAACCAACACCACAATGACTTCTTGGTAGTCTCTGCTAAAAAATAAGGCTCCCATTTCCTTTTATTTATAGTTGGGGATAACTAATATTATATTAAATATATTATAATATTATAATATATTTAATATCATCCCATAAAGTGATCATAAGAATAAGAATATTATATCAATAATAGTTATTTCGCTTAGGAACCACATCTTGGTTCTACCACCTCACCTTTCCCTTTTTGTGGAGTCTTAAGCCCCCATACAATTTTTGTCCCTAGTTGTAGTCATGGTGTTATTTATTAATTCAGCATGATATATTTACTAAGCTCATCGGCTTTTTAACGCATGGGCTCTCTAGCCTGACCACACAAGCACCCCAGCCTTCAAACACATTTGTACATTAGCCCGCTGGCCTAACACATTTATACACAAAAGCATGCAGGGCTCAACAGAACCCAACTTACCAACCTAAAATGTACATATACATGACAATTCGGGGTTCCTGTCAGGGGTATTACATGACTCAATTAGAAACCAACCAAACTTTCCAACATATGAATTTAGGCAAAGCCTACCACAGTCTCTTGAATAAAGGTTTACCAAGAAAGGAGCCTGCATAGGATTTATATGAAGAGTCAAAGAACTAGTGGAGATGGACCAGAAACTACAGTCAAGGAGCTAATCCTTGCAGAGCTACAGACCACACCTTTCTAAATCACACAATAAGAAGAGATGGGTAATTGATTCACTATTTTCTAAGAAAAAGGCACATCTTTACAGTCCTTGGATTCCATGCTTAGCCAAATTTTATGTGGTAAGAAGCTTTTATGGGCCAACGTCTCGCAAAAGATATTAACTTTATGTAAACCATCTAGATGCCATATATGAGAGCAGATCCCTAACTTTGGGGGGCATCCCATTTAGAAATAGGAGAGATTCATATCCATTCTACAGAAAGTACCCAAAACACCCCAGGTTGGGGGAATCTTCATCATTAATGTGACTTGGGAAACATTTTAAAGGCCAACACTCAAAAGAAAATGAAGGGACTGCAGGTGGGAAGGGATGGGTGTAAAATTCCACCCGAGCCAGTCCCCATCAGTTGACCAATGAGAAATTTCATAAAGGGAACACATCCCACTACTTCCCATCCATACACAAAGGGAGCAAGGTAGGATTGCAACCAATTGGAGGATGGCTCGTGATGCTTTCTTCCAAAATAGATTTTCCTTCCATTCCCAAGGACCCAAGTCAATTGAGAATTAATTAAGGGAATTATCACAATGCATAACCTCCATATTTGAGGCCCTCCCTTGGCTAGGGAGAAGTGATCAAGACATCTTCTTCTATCACTGCCAAGATATTTCTAATGGAGAACTTGCTTCCATCGGTCATACTAATTAGATATGAGCCTCCGAAGGAGCTTGGTGCCAAGAGGTATATTCATCAAAGTAGGATCTTCTACACCTAGACCCCCATGTCTCTTTGGGGTCCTAACCACTCCCCAACTTGCCACGTGCAATTCTTGTTATTGGATTTCCCACCTTGCTAGAAAAATTTTGAGTTCTTGGGCAACAGTTGTTCTAACCCTATTTGAGGCCAATAAAGCTGAGCATTAAAAGAGTGGCAAAGCAAAAAGGACCAATTTTAAAGGGACCAAACATCCTGCAAGGCTTAGCCATTGGGCTACCCATTAGGAGAACTTGTTTTTAAGTTTAGAGAGAAGAGGTTTCCATGAGGGATGCAGAAAGGTCTTAAGGCATATAGGAATACCCAAATATAAGAACGAGGTCCATCCTTCCTGGATTGGAACATGCAAAACATGAAATAACGTAGCTTGTGTGGCACAATTGATGTTCCATGCATAACGATCACTCTTCTCTGAGTTAATCAAACCCCCTAAGGCATTTACAAAACTTAGCAAAATCGATTTGAACATAGAAAAAATTATCACAAAAGCATGCCCGCATTGTATCATAAGTGAATTAGGCATGATTAATATTTTTGACTCCTCTAACAAATCTGATGCCTAGAAGTTACTATGTCCTCCTTTCAAAATCCAATTTCTGACTTAGAGACTCTACCATAATAATACTCAAAAGTGGGCAAAGAGGACATCCTTGTCACAAACCACTTGAGGCTTTGAAAAAGCTTATAGATCATCCATTGACTAATGGAGAGATCCAAGGACCAACAATACAAGTTGAAATCTAGTTTATCAACCCCTTGCCAAAGCCAAAGTGCTTGAGGACTTCAAAGAGAAAATTATGTCTGACACAGTCAAACGCATTGGCCATATCCAATTTTAAGATCATACCCTTTTCTCTCCTATTTCTATTAGAATAAATGGCCTCTTGAACAAGATAATATTATCCACTATTTGCCTCTTTCCCACAAAACCTCCCTAATTTTTAGAGATCGGCTTGGGGACTACAAGTTTTAAACAATTTGCAATAATCTTTTTGTAAGAGACATTACAAAAGGAAATACGACGAAATATGGGAAAAGTAGGGGGGTTTACCTCTTTTGGAACAAGTGTTATAAAGGAAGAGTTGATTCCTCCTCCCGTGCGCGAAGATTGGTGGACATAATTTATCTTTCTAATCAAATTCGAATTTGATAATATGCCAACACTTTCTCTAGAAGTGGGATGTGAAGCCATCTAGACCAGGAGCCTTGTCAAGATCAAAGGAGAGAATCACTTCCCAAATTTCTTCCTCAATTACTAGTTGCATTAACCTATGATTCTCTTCCATGGAGATTATCAAAGGGATATGCTCTAGCATGGTTGTAGCATCCCCATCTTGCACTTGTCCTTGTTTTGAATAAGCATTTCCAAAATCATCTCATCAAAGGAATGAAATGTTTCCCCATTCACAAAGATGGAGTGAACATTATTGCATCATAGGCATATTTTGGCTTGCTTATGGAAGTAGTGGGCATTTTGAATCCCCTCTTGCAGCCACAAGCTCCTTGATTTCAATCTCCAATGCTCTTCTTTCGCCCTAAAATCCATTTGCAACCAAAGGAACCCCATCTTCTCCTCCAATAATAATTCCAAGGTCATTGACCCTTGTTCAATATGGTTTTGAAACTCCCCTTAAAGGGTTTTGAGAGCAAGAGTGTCTTAGTCTTTGGCATAAAATAGTTCCTTGGCCTAGGCCTTGAGGGTTGTTTTCATAGATTTGGTTTTTTGTTTCCATATGATTTGGGGAGCCCTTGACCCAATGACACCAAGCAAGGGATGCAAAAGCAAAGAACTTCGGGTCTTGAATCCATTGCGGATTGAATTGGAAAGGGAGAGGTTTGTAGTCTTCTTGAGCATGAAGAGACAAAACAACAGGTCGATGATCCAAACTAATCCACACCAAGGTATGTGAGGAGAAGGAAAATCTTTGATCCAAGAAATCACTATGAACCTGAAAATGATCTAGACAAGCAGTATGTGGCCTAGCCCCTTTCTACGATTGTTCCATGTATATTTGCCTTTGATTAGCTTTATATCAATCAAATCCAATAAGGAGATAAAGTCTTCCTTTTTCTCCCTAAAAGGGCCTCAGACTAGTAACTACACATCCTCCTTTTTTTCCCATTTGTGCAAAGGTAGTGTGGCAATCCCCAACAAAATTAATATTGAGACCAAGCTTTGACTCCTTAAGGCTACAAAGGAAGTTCTGATAGAACACATTTTCATGATATGTCAATGGAATATAGACATTAATTATGTGACAAACCTTGCCAAAAGGGATGTATAGAAGAATAATTGTTATCTAGTGGAGGCTGCTCTAGACTTGAATCAATTGGAACATAGATGAGGACTAAAGGGTACATAAACACCCAAAGGCCCCCTTAAAACTTATTGCTTTTGCACCACATCTATGCCACATAGCATTGCTTCTTTGGAGAACTTCTTGTTCCCCTATTTTGTCTCTTCAAGTAGGATAATCTGGGGCTTTTCTTCCTTGATCAAATCTCTAGTTGTTAGTATTTTCCCTTCATTCCCCAAGCCCTTGCAATTCCAAGAGACAACTTTCATTACTTACTTGTGGATTTAGGGTTTCCTCCCTAAGGAGGTGTCGAGCCATTTTGGTTCCTTGTGATCCTTGGGCCCCTACTATGCATGCCTTCTACGGTGGATAGGTTTCCAGTTCCTATTCTTCATTTTTGTCATGATTGGCCTTTCTAGCAACTTTTTTAACTATTCTACTTGCCCCAATGTCATGTTTTGTCCCATCATCTGATCTCTCATCAACCAAACCTAGACCAAAGAAAGGGTAACCCAAAGAAATTCTAGCATTGGAAGGAGAGTGATATACCTCTTCCACTAGATCTGGATCTTCTTGAGACATCCTCCAAAGGGGGCATTTCCACTCACTTTCGTCCTTCTACCATATGTTCATCTAAGATCGAGGGAATTTCCATATTTTCCAGATGCGCTAGACTCTCGTACCTATCGCCTAAAACATCCATATCACTTCCTTTACTGCTAGAGGGAGAATGCGTTCCACTATTGCACTTCGAGGGGGATGGGTACTATGGAGCTACATTTGATGAAAGGGGATCTTAGGAGGGATATATATATATATATATAACCTATTTGCATTGTTGTTCTAGAAATAATGGCTATTGATGGCATGGTTCGTGATTTCTCTGTCTTTATGATTGACCAATGTGTGGTTGTCACTATGCACGCGTTTTCGGAACAACTTGCGAATATAATGGTTATGTTCATGCAATAACCATCATGCATTCTTTCTTATTGTAGTGACATGATTTTTTTTTATCACAGTATTGTGCATGTTTACTGTATGTAAACTACAAGTTATATGAGGATGTGAAATGCATGAGACACTTGGTATTATACTAAAATATTGGATGCAGGGTGTTTAGCCCAATCCACCCCTTTTTATTATATATTATTTAATCTATATTCAGGAATGGGTATCCTTTTGTTCCTTGACTTTTGAAAACCATCATTGAATGCCCTAATTAATAAAATTATCACCCTGAATCAGTAAGACATGATCTTAAGTGTGATCGAGCAATTTTTTAAAATCAACGAGTCATCTACTTCTATCAGGTTTTGAATTATAATCTATATAATTGAGCAGTGTTTGCCTGGTCAATTATCTCACGAGCTCAATCTGTGAAAAATTGTGTGCTCATTTTAAATCAACGACAAAGATGCACCATTAGGTGCCAATGTGCTTGCTATTTAAAAAATTCACTTTTTCCTTATGGATCATACATGTTATGTCCCTTTACATATGACGTCCCTCACTCGTGTTGGGTGGCAAAGATCGCATTTCTTAACGCACCCTCCTCTGACTAATGGAATCCAACCATCCATCTTATCTTTAATCAATGATCCACAACAATATCGAGTCCAAAGATGTAAAGAGGTTAATCCACTCCTTAGGCTCGATGGATAGAATTGCACATTGTTTTTTTAGCACATTAATTCGGATTTTAAGCTTATTTCTTGGGTGCAAGTTGTTTTTCTCTACATGTCACTCTGTAACTTTTATGCCATAACAACACCCTTCTCTGCACTAAGTTTTAAATTAAGCTTGCCTTATCGCCTCCATATTACCAGGTAAGTACTCATCAGCTATCATTTTTTCTACCTCATATTTTAAGTTTATCTATCTCCCTAAAGATGTTAGAATGTTGGAAGAACTTTCGAAAGAATTTTGTAACAATGAGTTAGTGGGGATTAAAGACACTCAAACCCATCTTAATGACATCTTAACCTTAAAACAAACCCTGAATCTCTCCTCGGGGAAAATCAAAGATAATGATTCTCTTATTCATTATGGCGTCTTAGCTACCACCCTACCCCCTGTTCATTTCAACCTAGACTCTATTCTCCTCTTAGATAAGTACTTTAGGTTGGAATCTAAAACTATTCTTTTACCCGTAGATAATCAAATTTTGTTGGAGATTAATGAGGTTGTCATTTCTAAAATGTTTAACCTACCCACCTCGAGAATTGATATTAGGGATAAGGGACTGCACAAATAATTCATCACTTGGGAAAAATAATATAAAACCCAGTTTTTCAAAATCCTACTTAAAAATCCCAGCCTACATAAGAAACTCAAATTCCCCTTATCTACTAATTTACTCAAACACTTCTTCAAGACTCTAACCTCACTTCTTGCCTTAATATTTAGACTTGTAGATGACTCAAATGTGGATGAAACCATCGTTCTAGCTATTCCATTTATAACTACCAATCCCAACAAGAAATTTATCGATTTTCCTAAGT
This sequence comes from Pinus taeda, assembly GCA_000404065.3. Lineage (NCBI taxonomy): Eukaryota > Viridiplantae > Streptophyta > Pinopsida > Pinales > Pinaceae > Pinus > Pinus taeda. Next base: position 171,309 of record APFE030616534.1, on the reverse strand, counting down.
ATTTGGCTAGGCCATTTTTATTGATCTCACCACTACTAGCCGTTTAAACAAATGCCATCATTGTGCTTTTTTAGTACATCTTATCTTGTTCAATTATCCCATTTAATTTTTTTCAACCAAGCTACTATAAACCATTAAAGATAAGGATGACGGGGAAATGAAAATTGTTGGGTTCTTCATTTTGGGAACCAGGGTGACACACTAGAAGGCTGGCTACATTTTTCCAAAGATAACTGTTGGGAAGCTGCGAAGGGGACATCTAGGAAAAAAGAAGGAATCTGCTGAAGACTAGAAGATGCAGAAGAATGATAGGAGAAGTCGAGACTTAGGCAGCTACATCTGAGCAGAAAGGAATTCTGAAAACCAAGGAATAGAAGCAGTCGAAAGAGGAAGAAAGCAGAGCCCCCGAGGGAGTTGTGGGAGTCTAAGCAGGCGCATAGATATAAAGAAGGTCGAAGGGAAAACAAAAGGGAGAGTCAAGAAGGGGTATTGAAATGTTGTTGCGGAGATGTTTGAGACTGCATTGGTTCTTGACATCTTGATTGCATCTTGATATTTCATGTTAGTTCTTGTTCTGATTATCAAGCTTTTGAGACATATGTAATGTTGTAATATTGCAAGGATTAATAGAAAAGGAGATTACATGTATTCCTAAATTATTGTGTGTGTTCATATGGATTTTTAAAATTTTAATATGGTTTCACCTTTATGATGTTCATTCTTTATATGTATTCGATCTATTATGATCAGATTCCTAACTATCATATCTCTGGGTTCACTAGTATTAATGTGTACGTTATGTGATTCCTTCTGATACCAGATTCCAGCCCTTAACTAACTAAGTTCGTGACACGTCTTAGGTGAGATGCCTTATTCATCCTGAATAAGGTGAAAATGTTAGCGTTGTGCTAGACCACAGTGGAGCTTTTGTTGGACTCTGTGTCCAAACCCAAGGTCTCAAACTAGTCATTATGTTTGCGCCAACAAATGCTTTCATTTCTGAGACCTGAAAATTTCCAAAGGGGTTTGGAATATGGTATCAACGATCTTTAAGAAGGAACTACAAGAATTGGTGGCATGAACAGGTAGGTCAGTTCACCTCTTAGCAATCTTAACTCTGTCAGCGAAGTGCTAAGTAGTTGAAGGAAGAGACCTTGTACGCAGGACCTCCTAGTGATCAATACTAGATATTCTAGTGCAAGTTCCCATAGGAACTCTACGATTGGTTGTAGAGAGTGAAAGTAAAAGGAAATACCAATGGAAAAAACCAATCTTGTCATACCTGGACTCAAGCAGATCTTGCCCAAATACATCGACCTGACACATATCTAGCGTGAGTTGTAGGATTTTTGGTGCATACCACTCTAGGGGGATGCATTATTGATTTTGTGGAAGAAGGTTACCAGTCCTTCTCTAAGACAGAGGCCGTGTTCATGTTACGATTGTCAGGAAGACTGCTAAGGGAAATCCCACTATGGGTTAAGGCTCTAATGGTGGAGGAGAACTTGTTGGTGTTCCAAAACCCACCCATGAAAGCTTAAAAGCCTAGTACTAGGGGAAGGACATAAAGGGAGAGATGTTACCTAGTGGGGAGCTATAAAAATATCACAAAAATAAATGTGGATGACTTATGGAATGCTAGAGACTTGAGGGAGCAAAGGAGAGCATGAATTGCTGAGAAATTGTGGGAGATGGATCTATGGTAAATTAATAGAAGGAAGAAGTGACTACAAAATTTAGGAGTGGTGGTAGGAAATCCGGAAGAGAGAGAGAAAGTGGAGGTTGTCTTGTTAGGAAGACAAGAGATGGTTGTAGCGACTGTAGGTCAAAAAAGTGACAAAGACCCCTCCCCACTAGGACAATTGCGAAAGTTTAAGGGAATGGGCTTCATTGGCTCCGAGGAAGGCCCGAATGATGACATGTAATTTTCCATGAGGAGACTATTTTCCGAGAATGATGTGTTCCCCATAAGAAATTATTCACCTCCCCACAACTTGAGTAGTATCTCCCCTAACCTTTCCCTGGTACTCTATCATAATCTTGATAAAAAAATTTCTAATTTAATCAAATTCATAAGGTTTCATAGTGTGCATGATACCTATGAAGTGAGTGTCATTAATAATAGAATCAATAACAATAGTACAACAGTACAAGGATCATTGTATCCTGATTCACGAGGATTGATACTCCTTCCGCAAGTTCAGTCAAACACAACAGTGTCCTTCACTAGATATCCCAAATTCTCTCGGAGGGGGAATGATGACGTAGAGGAACATTGGTATTTGTGCAAAGCCCTATGGAGGGCCTACTAACCAATCTCCAAGAAAGAGCATTGATATGGTTTAATAAGTGGTCTGAACTACACCACAATCCAATAGTATATGATGTCAAACAAGAATTTGTGTAGGACTGTAAGCTTCCCTAGACGAACCATGAACGGTTGTCGGAGTTATCGGAAATCAAGTAGCAGGAAGGAGATGTTGCCTAGGAGTTAATGCAGAGTATTAAGGATATAATTGGAAAGTTAATCTACCTAATAAACCCAAATCATCAATGAGACCAGTTCATTAAAGTGTTATTGCCCCTTACTCACACACCATTAACGCAATAGAAATTTGATACGCTGTAAGACGCTTTGGAGCATGTGACTCTAATTTAGGCTATGGAAATATATCCACATGAATACCGAAGGGCGATAAACCTCACATGACCCACCGATAATAGGTCTGCAACATCAAATTTCAAACCTGATAGAGAAGTTGACGGATTTGCAGCTAGCACGACCTATGCGACCGAATGTATGGTGTACCAACTGTCTTATGAAGGGACATCATGTTGCAGAGTACCCAAGGTTGCGGGGCCCAAACAATACATATGCCCCAATGGGGCCATTCAAATCTATACCCGTTGTAGGATTTCCATAGATTAGGACACAAGGTTTATAATTTCATGCATTTCTAGGCCAACAAAGTACAACGAGCGAATACTGTGAGATATGCAGAATGTATAGGAATCTCCATCGCCTTTGTACAATTATTTAGAAGTATTCCAATGTTCTAAATAATATTTTTTATGAATTATTCACTTGACCAACTCACCATACTAATCAATTTAGATCAATGGATTCCCTAGCTGATTGACTAGATCGATCGACATATCGAATCAATGAGGCTCCTTGAGAACGAGGATTTGGAGGAACAAGGGGGGGGGGGGGAGAATAGGAGGTAGAGACCGAGGACATGGCATAGGATAATACTCGCTATCGAGAAGACCCTAGTGCTCCGAGCATAGGGTTAAAACACATGAAACAGAACATTGTCCAGAGTTTATTACTAGATGGGAAGAACACAACCGCCAAAGGGGAGAAAACTTAATCAATGTTGATTCAAGGATACGAGAGACATTTCCCCTCTCAAACATTAACATAGTCACTCATGGAGGGAAGAGTACTAGATATGATGTGGGAACCACTAAATAGCCCAGAATTATAAGACGAGCCTCACAAAAACACTCGTATGACCTTGAATAGTAGAAGCAGTACTACAAATAAGATACAAATGCTTTTAGAAAATTAAGTTTGGGCGGTGGACCTCAAGAAGAGTAGGGAGGATCTCTAAAGGCTAGGAGTCTAGAACTACTTCAATCTAATGCTTGACCCATGGATGAATGGTCCAGGCTATTTCTACAAATTGTGAATGACGATCATATTCTTGGAGAGTTGTGGGAGGGTCTTAAATCTATTTTCAAGGATGGAGCGGTTGATGGAGGAATGATTTATGCCAACCTGGCCGAGAGGTACTCCACGAGTGTGAAAAGGAACAAGAGGATAAAAGGAAGAGAGTTTTGAATCAATGCTCAGATTTTGTCGTTTCGAATTAAGGATACAATGTTGGACTTGGGCTCAGATGTGAATATTCTACTAAGGAATATCTAAGAATCCCTAGCAAGGCCAAACTTGGTGTTTTCTCTGATTTAGCTACCTATGGAAAATCAATATTGTATCCTTTAGTTCAGATGGTTAGAGGATCTACAAGTTAAAATAACGGTGGTGAAAACTTATGCTGACTTTGAAGTCATAGAGATGGGTACTATGGAGCTACATTTGATGAAAGGGGATCATAGGAGGGGCATCCTACCTTGCAGAGGCACTATTCCTTTTAGGTTGTTACCATTGCTCCCCTAGTTGTGCTTGTCTGAGACCTATTTTGTCTTTGGGATAGTTCCTGGCAAAGAGGCCTTATTTATGGCGAGCTTTGCATTTAAGCGGGCTTTGAACATGATATTGGTTGGATTAAGGTTCAATTGTCCAAAGAGAGTTGGATGGCATCAGGGAAGCCTTTCTCCAAATCCACCTCAACAGCAATCGGGGCACAAGCAAACATCCCATCTCATGCTTCAAAGAAATCGATGTACTTACCTAGGGCATTGCCAATGTTTCTGATAATATCCTCATTCCAACAATGGAGCGGATGATGAGGTAACTTGACCCATATTGGAACTGCAGATGAAAAATCATTTTCCATATTGAAATCAGGGTTCCATCTCTTAAGTCACAATCCCCTAGAACCTGAGAAGTAAGGACCACTTGTGAAGATAAGATATTGATCTGGTTTTTCTTCAAACAAGAAGGCAAAAAAACCCACCCACAAAAAGACAAAGATAATTTCCCTTTAATCAAAGGGTGCCAATTTTTGTCAACTAGGTATTTAAGGTCCTCAAGGTGGGCCAAATCCATGTAAATTGGTCGATTAAACCCTAATCTGCTATTCTTAGTACCATTGTTTGAGATTGAGCAACATTAATAGGTACCTTAGGGCTTTTATCCAACTGTTTAACAAATCAGGAGGGTTGAGATTTAGAAGGGTGAGGGAGAGCCAAAACCAGGGCCTTTAACGCATCTATATCAAGTGACGGAGGGGGCGAAGGAGGAGCGACTCCTAGGGCCAAAGCCATGGAAGAGAGAGGGGCACAAAGAGCTCTAAGGAAGGGATTTGCAGGACATGGGCTCAATTTACTAAAGAGCTAGATACATTTGACTCTCTTTTACACTACAAAGTTTGCTAATAATCCAAAAGATCATTTTGAAATTGATTAATAACAAATGTTTACAAATATATATATATATCTTACAAGTTTCATGTCCTTTTTCCCCTACCACCCCCAATGGGGGTGTGAGAGTGTCCCTTGTCCTAGGTTGAAGGACAGCCTCACATCCCCTTTGGACAAAGGGCAGCCTGACCTTTTTATTGTACTCCCTAGAGGGCGAGTTTGAGTGTCCCTTGTGCGGGTTGAACGACATCCCCATATCCCCTTTAGTTTGAGTGTCTCCTGTGCAGGTTGAAGGACATTCCCACATCCCCTTTGAACAAGAGACAACCTCGAGATGTCTTGTAGCCAACCCTTGTGTTTTTTGTAAAGTTGGGGACATCTCCGACCTCTTATACCTCAATAGGGGATGTATACCATGTATAGAGTAAAGACATTTAAGAATAGTCTGGTGAAATATGAAACCATCATCAAAATTTATGTTGCCGAGCATAGGTGATTGTCAAATTCCAAGTTTGCATGCAAATTAAGCAAAAAGCAATGAACTGGAGCTGCAAATAACAGACCTCTAAAAACCAAGAAAACCTATATCTGGGTACCAATTCAGAGCCTTCTTGCCCCTCAAGTTTATGCATATGGTTTTTCTAACTTAGAATCGCCAAGGAAACGCACAGCGTTGTGCATTTTTTGGAATGATGGATTAAAATGTTGTTGCAACAAAATTTTGTTAGGATAGGTTGTCTAGGTATATGTCAAAAGGCGCAAACTTGAAAATTTAGCAGAAGTTATGCTGTTTCTGCTTTTTTCTCACAACATACACACAAAAGATCATGTTGGGTGCATCTCCTTCCTTCATCTGCTCAGACAATGCCTATTGATTTTCTTATATATTTTTTGTTTGTGGGTGTGAGTTATCCCCTACTTGGAAAGTATACACATTGTTATTAACCTCAATCCAGCTGCATCCCGGCATCCTTTTTATTCTCGAGTGTTTCATCGATTTTCTCACCTTTTCTTTGTCAGCCCATCTACCAGCTGCTGCATATATGTTTGACAGTAGTACATAGTGAGCAGAATTTGTAGGGTCCGACTCACGAAGAAGTTCCGCAACATGTTTCCCTAGATCAACATTGGTGTGGACTCTACATGCACCAAGCAATGTCGTCCACACAGCGGCATCAGGTTTCACCAGCATTTTGTCGATCAAGTCTTGGGCTTCATGTAGACGGCCAGCGCGGCTAAGAAGGTCAACCATACAGCAGTAATGCTCCACTGTAGGTTTAATCTGGTAATGCTGATCCATGCTAAGAAAGTATTGCCACCCATCATCCACTAGGCCAGCATGACAGCATGCAGAAAGAACACCGATGAAGCTCACACGGTCTGGCTTTATGCCAGAAATCACCATTCTTTCAAATAGTTGGAGAGCATCCTCAGCACATCCGTGCATGGCATATCCTACGATCATAGCATTCCATGAAACCACATTTTGCTTTGACATTTTGTCAAACACTTTGGATGCATCCTCTATACTTCCACATTTGGCATACATGTCTACTAGAGCAGTTTCCACAAAATCATTCTCTTCAATTTTGCACCGAATTATGCATTCATGGGCTTCCTTGCCTTGCTTCAGAGCTGCCAAGCTGGCACATGCTGGTAAAATACTTGCGAATGTAATTACGTTAGCCTTCACACCGGTGAGCTGCATTTGCCTGAACATCTCCAGGGCTTTGTCGAACTGCCCATTCTTAGCATACCCTGCAATCATTGCGCTCCAGGAAACCACATTCCGCTCCGGCATTTCCCAAAAGAGCCGAAGAGCTTCATCAACATACCCATTCTGGGCACATCCGGCAACAATTGCATTCCACGACACCAAGTTCCTTGTAGGCATTTTGTCAAACACGTGTTGTGCATCCTCTATGCTCCCACATTTAACATACATATCTACAAGGGCACTTCCCACGTATATATCGGACTCAAGCCCACCTCTAATCACGCTCTGATGAATCACTTTCCCTCGCTGCAACGACACCAAGTTAGCGCAGACTGGAAGCACGGTGGCAAATATAAACTCATTGGGTTGTATTCCCGTTAGCTGCATTGTGGAAAACAGCATCCAAGCCTCTTCGTTCATCCCACGCCGAACATAGCCAGCAATCATGGCAGTCCACGAGACCAAATTTCGTTCAGGCATTCCGTCAAACAGTTGACGTGCATCTACCAAACAACCCCACTTAGAATAGATGGTTAGGAGGAAGGTGGCGATAGAAACTCCTGAAATAAACCCAGTTTGGATTGTGTGTGCATGCACCTGTTTGGCTTCTGGCACAGCCTCCATTTTGAGGCATTCCCGCAGCAGTAAACAGTAGTAGTCAGCCCAACTGCCGTCTGTTGGCTGTGACAACATGGGCAGCGCCTCTTTAAATCTGTCTTTCTTACATACTGTTGTTATAAATCCACGCACATATCTTTTGATGTCATCCACGTAGTTACACGCGCAATTGATAGAGGTAGTGCAATTGGATTTGGCACCTTGAAAGTAAAGGTAATGGTGATGGCAACAGAGATGAAACATACATGATGACAGTCGAAGACGAAGACGATTTTTCCTCTGGATCCTTAATGGCATATTGCCAATGCCAATGTTGTATAGGTTGCGCCTCTGGACATGGAAAGCAATCTTCTCAACAACATTATGCTCCTACCATAATAGCTTTATGTTTATGGCCTAAAATGACAGTTGAGGGATAACTTGTGCCGATAACCAGACGACTAATTGGCATTGTGGGTGAACTCCATCGCTCTCTCTTCTAAATTTGCCTGCCTGCCCAGCCCACCGCCTTTTCTTCCTCGAGCCATGAAGAGCTCAGATGAATGTTGGGTGAGCTCCATCACTCTCCCCTCTAAATTTGCCAACCTGCCCAGCCCACTGCCTTTTCTTCCTCAAGCCATGCAAGCTCAGATACATGGTTTCCAGTTGTGAGTTTCAATAATTGGTTTCCATTTCTCATTGGTTATGAGATGTTGGGGAATCGACTCAACCTGGCACGAGGAGAGCACTCCGTAAGAAAGAAATCCATAGCGCAGTTGGAGCTGAGCTCTATCCTCCACCGGACATATGTTTCAATACACCATGATCATGTATGATTATCGTGGGGAGTGTGTTTCCTTTTAGTTTTGTAAAGTGCCTTGTCATGTCCAAGTGTTATTGGGACATTTTGGAATCATGATACTAGGCCTAAATCTAGGTAAAATGTTTTGAAAAGTTGAATTTTGTAGTGACTCAAGTGTTATTTTGGAGATTATAGAATCATGATACTAGGTTTAGATCTTGGTAAATTGTTAACATAATATAAAAAGAATTATATATTTGGAAAAGGGAATTTATATATGATAATATATTTTAATTATATATTAATGAAAAAAAAATTTGGAAAAAGGAATTTATATAATAATATTTTTAATTATATATAAATGAAAAAAATATTTGGAAAAAGGGAATTTTACTTGATAATTTTTTTTAATATTAATAAAATATGGTTTAAATTTGTATTTGAAAATTATCAATTTAAATTTAAATAAAATGTCAAAGAAAGAAAGAAAGAAAATTATTTTAACGTCCACAAGGTTAAAGATAGCTTATGGGACAGATTGCTTCTTCATCTACTTGATGTATTCGGCCATTTTTCTGTGAAGTCTCACAATAAATGCTCCCAGCTTCTCGACAAACCCCTCGCTAAATAGATTATCCCAAGAATTAGCTGCTAACATATCTGCATAACTTTCTCTATTTTCTTTAAAGACCTCGCATTCTAAAATGAAATGCTTTTCTGTTTCCACTTTTCCAGAAAAACAAAAAATGCATACTCTTTCCTCCCACACTTCTTTTGGCATTTTCGAGCGCCCTGTTTCACAACGGAGTTGATGCAAATTAGTCCTTAATTAAGCAATAGGAATTTTGGCTCTCCAGGAGATATTGGCCTCTATCTATGCTTTTGGTTGATGACTATGAGTGTGATTAAACACTTCAATATAGTACTTTTTCTTTTTTCCTAGCTCCTTATCCCAAGTACACTTATGGAACTTATCCCTAACAAAAGCTTTTATCTCTTTGTTGTTTATGGGACACGTGTTCAAGCAAATACCCCATTTACTAAACCATTTGTTATTTTGTTGCAACCAAGTCTTTTTTTTTGTTGCACAATATGTCACTAAAGACAATCTTAGGCCATCTACGCTCTTCCATTTGCTCAATTTTTTTTAAATAACTTATGACTTTCACTATAACAATTGCTTCAATAGGATCAGCCCCTGTTTCACTTAACAAGATAGCATAAGGAACTGCACTTTTAATCTTGAATTTGTTTGTAATCAAATGCTTCTGAATTTTCTCAATTTATTTCAACTGCATGTCGAATGTATTGTTAGCCCATAGTTCACAACCATAGAGAATCATTGAAATCACTAGAAGCCCAAAAAGAGTTTGAGTGGTTTTCCAATCTCATAACTCTGCCTCTCTACACCTATTTTGAAAAGCATAAAATGCTTTCCAACCTCCCGAAGTTTTTTTCTTTCTACAACCATCCCAACTTGGATTTTTGATGAAGTCAATTCTAAGGTATTTGTAATCGCAACTTCTTCCAGAATATTACCTTCAAAGTAGAACTTATGTTGGTTATGTTTTCTTTTTTTAGAGAAAACCACTACTTTCGTTTTGTTGATATTGACTTGCATCCCCACACTTCTACAAAAATGCTCAAGGGATAGTAAGTGCTCTTGCAAATCATGATCCGATTTAGAAATCAAAATGAGGTCATTTGCATGCAAAAGAAGCCTTATAACAAACTTGCCCAAATAGATACCATCACCCCCTTGCAAATTTAACCACTCCTCAAGCTTGTCAATATATAAACCAAAAAGGGTAAGAGACAATGGGCAACCTTGCTTGACCTTGATATTGCTTCTAAAACTTTCAGAAATTCCTGCTGAAGTTGTAATTTCGACTTTCCCCTCGTCATACAGCCTATGCACAACTACTCTCAAATGTTTAGGAACTCCAAGTTCCTCCATTCTGTGCCAAAGCTTATCCCTGGGAACCGTGTCAAATGCTTTTCTGAAATCAACAAAGCAACAAAAGACTTCTTCCTTTTTCTCCCAAACTTTTTCAATGATGTGCCTTAAAATTATACAATGATCAACTATGGAATGTTTAGGTCTAAAACCTACTTTCCCTTTAGCATGCTTATCTCTTTCTTCTGCCCACTTGCTAATTTTATTTTCTAGCGTGTTTCCAAATAGCTTTGCAAACAAAGGGTTTATTATTATTGTCCTATAATTGGAGGGATTATTGATGTCATTGCTCTTGAAAATAGGTATTGCAGGACTAGTTGTCCAATATGTGGGGAGCCCCCATTGTATGATGTTGTTGAAAATTTTTGTAATGTGAGGTGCAAGAATCTTTGAGCCCCACTTTAGATATTCTGCTTGGAGTTTAACTAAGTTCAATATAATGCAAAACCTAAATGATAAGTAAAATGGTAATATAATGTAAAATATAAATAATATATGGTGATATGAAAAATAATTTATTTGATAATAAATTTTTATTTAATGTTAATAAAATATTATTTATATTATGGAATTTTTTTCTCATTAAGATATTTATAAGTTTTTTTTATAGGAAAGTTATAGAGTTTTATTACAATGTAATTATATATAATGTACTTGAGGTAAAAAAATTATTAGTAAACAATATAAGTGTATTTATATAAATTAAATGGTTGGTAAAGGTTGATAGACATCAATCTGTGATAAATTTCACATTGCCAAAATTAAAAGAAAATCATAACAATTGCCCCTTCTATGGCCTCAAAATAGAGCATCATAAGGGTCCTAATAACAACAATATGTAAGGTAGTTGCATCCGATATTTCAATGTTAAAAGTTTTTTCGTGCGCGCGTTCTCATGATCCCTGCTAGGTCTGCGTTTTTCTGCCGCCGCCATGGCTGCTCCAGGGGGTGCGGAGCCCTCTCCCACCCCTCCGCTTACTCCAGCAGAAGCATTCAAGAGCATTCTTTCGCAGAGAGGAAAAAAACGAATGCAGCCTGAAGTTCCAAAGTTTATTAAAAAACTTGAAGAAATTCCAGAAATAGCTCTGCCAGAAGACCAAACAATCAGAATCGCCCTTGCCCTGGCTGACAGAGGTTTAGTTGGGCAGTTTATGGGTCGGTGGCCATCATCAAAATCAACTGACGAATGGGTGCAACGAAACTGGAGACCTCTGCTTCCAAACAATGTGATCATCTACGCGGTTGGAAGGGGCTTTTTTATCTTCGAATTCACTACCAAGGAAGACCGTGACCTGGTGTTCAGAAATGGCCCATATTTCATGGGAAACCAAGGACTATTTCTGAATAAATGGACACCTGACTTCGACCCCTCAATCGATGTGCCAAAGGAGGTTCCTGTTTGGGTCCGGCTTCCAAATCTGCCAATACACTGCTGGAGTTATCAAGCACTGCAAAAGATAGGAAATGGACTGGGAAGATTCATCGACAAGGCTGATAACAAGGGACAATACACCTGCGCCAGAATATGCGTGGAGGTTGATCTAGAAGCTGGGCTACCGGAAGCCATCAAGTTAACAGTAGGAGACTGGCACCATTTCCAGAAGTTAGACTATGAGCAACTTCCGTTTAAATGCAGAATCTGCCATGAACACGGCCATTTTCAACGAAACTGCCCCAAAGCACCATCAGGGGACAAAGAGGAAGAAGAAGGATGGAAGGAAATCAAAAAGGGAAAGGCAGTCTCAAAGCCAAATGAGAAGAAGCAGACAGGACCAAAGGGGAATCCTCAGCCCAATGACAAAACCAAGCCAGTCTCAAAAGAAGGCCCACCCACAGCTGAAAAGGGGGAGGCCTCAGAGAAAAATGAAGAAACTGAAGGCCATCCGAAGGAAAAGCAAGATACTGAAGAAGAAGATCAAGGGGAAAACGCAGATAATGACGGGCACATTAGTCTTGCCTCTGATTCAGGAGAAGAATCAGAAGAAAGAGAATCTGAATCAGACAGCTTACAAATCTCCCCAATCAAATCAACAAGGGGTCGGAAATCCAAGAAGAAACAGAGAGAGGAGAAAACCTACAGGGATGTTCTCCAAGGCTCCCAGAAAACTCTCAAGGGAATGATGAATACCAGATCCGGGCGCAAGAATACCAAGGCTCCAAAAGGAGCCACTCCCCCCCACTCCAGTAAATAATGAAATACGTCTCCTGGAATTGCAGAGGATTAGGTAGCAGGCTAAAAGAAGAGGCCCTGAGAGACATTGTAAGGATGCATATGCCTGAAATCTTTCTCATCCAAGAGACAAAGATGGAGGACTCTCTTCTCCTCCAAACCAGCAAAACTTTCTGGCGCAAAGGCCCTGGAAGAGCTGTCAGTGCTAGAGGAGCTTCTGGTGGGATCGCCTCCTTCTGGGACAGCTCCAAATACGACTTGATTCAAGAAGAAAGTTGCCAGCACTGGATTTTCACTCAGCTCCTACACAAAGACTCTGGTCAACAAGTAAGTATATTTAACCTTTATGCTCCGGTCATTCCATCGGAGAAAAAATTTTGCTGGGACTCGCTCCAGTCCTTTCTTATTTTGCACAGTCCAGAAAATATCATTATTGCAGGGGATCTGAACGTAACTCTAGCTGCTGAAGAAAAAAAAGGGGGATCTCCTGTAAGGGACCCTGCCAGAGAATGGGTAGAAGACATCATAATCGACTGGGATTTGGAGGACATCAAACCCTCGGCTGGGAAATTCACTTGGTCTAATAAAATATTAGGCCCCAGCCATATTGCTGCTCGCTTGGACAGATTCCTTGTCCAATCATCCTTCCTTTCTAGCGGGCTAATGGCATCATCCAAAATTCTGCCCAACTGCACCTCCGATCACAAGCCAATAAGTCTCGAGCTCTCCATGGACAGCTTTCTCGGACCTATTCCTTTCAGATTTAGTCCATTATGGATCCAGCAAGAAGGATTCAATGAGGTGGTTGCTGAAGCCTGGAGCCAGAAAATTCAGGGATCCCCTTTCTTCGTATGGGAAGAAAAGCTGCGAACTCTGAAGAGAAGGCTCAAGGAGTGGGCTAAAGCTTTGAAAACTCCTGCTGCCAAGAGAAAAGAGTCTACTGAAAACCTTTCTGCCCACCAATCTTCAATGGAGAATTCAGTTATTACCCAAAATGTGCTCCAAAAAGAAGTTGAGCTGCAAAAAGCCCTTCATAAAGCTAATAGGGACGAAGAGGAGTACTGGAGACAAAAATCCAGAAATTTATGGTTACAGGCCAGCGACAAAAACACTAGTTTTTTCCACAAACATGCAGAAGCCCGAAAGCAATTTAAAAATGTTTCAGAAATCCGGATCCGAGATACAGTGGTTAACGATTTTGAAGGCATCAAGAGAGCAGCATTCTCCTTTTTTAAAGATCTATATTCAGCTACTGATGACCAGCCTATAGATCCTCAAGCATATCCGTATAGCCTAATCCCATCTTGTGTGCATGATCCTGTCAATAATATGTTGACTGCCCCGATCAGCATGGACGAGCTCAAGAAAGCCTTGGACTGCATGGAACCGGATAAAGTGCCAGGACCTGATGGGTTCACTGCTAGGTTCTATAAGTCTTGCTGGTCAATCATCAACAAAGAGGCAGCACCAATTCAGCCTTCCTGGCATTGATCCCAAAAGAAAAAGGAGCTACAGATTTCAGTAGATTTCGTCCCATATCGTTGTGCAACACTAGCTATAAATTGATTACCAAAATAATATCCCTTCGCCTCAAGAATATTTTGCCAGACATCATTCCGGAGAACCAAGGAGGCTTCATCAAAGGGAGAAAGATACTGGATAACATAGTGTTGGTTCAAGAGGCAGTTCATTCAAGTGAACAGAGAAAAGAGAAAGGAATGGTAATAAAACTCGATCTAGCCAATGCATTCGATAGGGTGAGGCATGACTTCCTGTTTGTTGTTATGACAAAAATGGGATTCTCAAAAAACTTCACAAATTGGGTGAAAGCTTGCATTGCCTCTCCTTGGATTGCCCCGTTGGTAAATGGAAGATCAACTGAATTTTTTATAGCCTCCAGGGGATTAAGACAAGGCTGCCCGCTGTCCCCGCTCCTCTATGCTATACAAGCCTCTGTGCTCAGCTTTCAGCTCGATTTCTGCCAGCAAATCCAACTTCTCCCAGGCCTAAGAATGGTGCAAAATGTCAAAGAAATAAACCATGCCCAATTTGCCGACGATACACTGCTGCTAGGTGGAGCGAGCATTAATTCGGCCAGTTCATTCAAAAAGGAACTGGACATCTATAAGGAAGCTTCCGGCAGTAAGATCAACTATTCAAAAAGTACAATCTATGGCTGGAATTGCTCTGCTAAAAATCTTGCTGACATAGCAAGACTTCTTGAAATGAAAACTTGTCAAGACTGGGAATCATTCAAATACCTTGGAATCCCTATTTTCAGATCCATTCCTAGAGTTTCCCACTGGACCCCTCTCTTGGACAAGATGAAGCTCAGAATACATGCCTGGGGAGCCTCCTGGCTAAATACTGCTGGGAAAATTATCCTTATAAAGTCTGTCTTAACAAGCATGCCTCTTTTTCAGCATTCCATTCTCCTTGCCCCCAAAACCTTTCTCAGTAAAATGGATGGTATGCTGAGGAGATTCCTGTGGGAAGGGGGGAAAAACAATGAAAGAAGGCTTCATTTAGTAAACTGGGACACCATTAAGAAACCATTAATAGAAGGAGGTCTGCAAATGAGAGACCTGGCTGCCCAAAATCTAGCTCTAGGTTCAAAAATTCTTTGGAACATTGTGACAGGGAAAACAAGCTGGAGCAAGAAAGTACTGTGGAAGAAATACTTTCAAGGTCAACGTTTGAGATGTCTGGACCTTCCTAAAAAAATCACCAAAGGCTCCCCAATATCCAAGCTTTGTATTGCAGCTCTGGACAACTTCAGCTCCAACCTTTACTGGATTCCAGGTAATGGGAAAAAAATAAGAATTTGGAAAGACCAGATTCTTGGAGGCCAGTCGCTTCAGCATATAAAAGATCTAGCAAATATTAAACTATGGCTGCATTCCAACAATAAAGAAACACTATGGGACATTTCCAATTGGACGGAGGATGCAGACAGAAGATGGGACAGCTGGAATCTTGGAGAGACACCACACCATTTGCAAGTTGAAGCTTCATTACTACTTGACAATCTGCAAGGAAAATCCCCATTGCCAGCAACAGCCAAGGACAAAAGAGGGTGGGGCTCCCATACTGGTTCCTTCTCGGTTGCTGAAGGATATAAAAGTTTAATTGCTGCCCCAAACGTTCCTCCAGACCCAACGCAATGGAAATTTATTTGGAGCTTTCCTTCTCTTCCAAAAATAGATTTCTTCTGCTGGACGCTCGCTCACAACAGTATTCTCACAGGAGACAACCTGAGAAAACGGGGAATGGAAGGGCCTACCAGATGCCCCTTATGTATTTCAGAGGAAGAAACAGCTGACCACCTTTTGTTGCTGTGCCCCTTCGCCAAGGCAGTCTGGAAGGGGGTTCTGAGTTCAAGGGCGGATAAGATTGAGCTACCAAGAAGTGTGCCAACCCTGCTTCACGAATAGGCCAAGTTGTCTCCTTTCTGTTTAAAAAAAAAAAAACTTCTTAAGAATGCTTGGATGTGGACCCCTAAATACATCTGCTGGAAGTTATGGCTAGAAAGGAATAACAAAATATTCAGAGGAGAAATCTGCACTTCAAACAACATTATATCCAAAATTAAAGCTATCCTGGGAGAGACTTTGGAAGCTAAGCCAGCCTTAAGGAATGAAGCAAATTTGAACAATGAGGAGGAGCAGTGGTTGAAAGAGTTTGTTCCGATCAATCAACCCACCACCTCTTCTCCAACCACCAGCCAAGCTAGGTGGGAAATCCGGTTGGAAGAACAGGAATTTCTAAAGTGGAGATCGGCGCTTGAGGACCACTGTCTATTCTTCGACGGGGCCTCTAAAGGCAATCCAGGAGCGGCGGGAGGAGGTGGAGTTCTTCTAAATCCTGATGGTTCTATTTTGCTCAAATATCATTGGGGCCTGGGAATCGAAACCAACAATAGAGATGAAGCTCTAGCACTGTGGCAGGGGCTGTCTCTGGCCCTCACCCGAAATATTCAATCTCTGACAGTCTTCGGAGATTCTCGGCTCATTATTCAAGCAATGAACTCTTCTTCAAGCCAGATGCAGATCCACATAGGCCGAATCATCAAGAAAATCAAACTAATGCTGGTTAAGTTCCGGAAAATCACCTTCTTTCACATATTGAGACAGCTAAATGCCCAAGCGGATTCGGAAGCCAACCTGGGATCCGCTAGAAATCAAAGAACCCTCTCAGTTAACCTGGAGGAATCCCTCTGCACCATCCCTTAATAGGCTCTCCCAGGCAATCTGTTAATTTAGAAGTTTTGGGGATCAGCTTCTATCTCAGCTCCCTTGGATTCCCTTCAGGCTATGGCATCCCTTCCAAGACTTAATCTCCCCAAGTTTCAAAAGCAGGCAACCAAGGAAATTAATTTGTATCGAATCCTCTGTTTTGCTGGCCAATATATTCTGCTCTGGAGAAAAGTGATGTCCAAGTGGGCTCCAGGCTGCTCCTTCTCCAACGGTTCCACGTATGCTGACATCTAAAGGAAATATAAAATAGCATTAACGCAGAACAGGGGTACAAGCTCTCAATCCAACAAATGCGCAGTTGCAGCCCTTCCAAGAATTAGTTAATTCAAGCCCCAAACGCAGGCATCCGAGGAAAATAAGACGTACTGGGCCTTAGTTTTGCTGTACAAGTGTGATCCAGGCCTCCCATCGAATGCTGCCTTCAAAAGGAAATATAAAATCAGCGCAGAACAGAGTTTCAAAACGCAGTCTTCACCAAATGAGCAGACAAGCATGACAGCTTGCGGGGGTACAGATAAGAGTGAAGATTAAAGATGGATTACAGCAAGCTCTTGCTGAAGCAATGCCAGCTCAAGCTGAACCAATTCAAAGTCGGAATACCCAGCCGGTAACAGGGATTGAGGATGGCAGTTCATTCCTCTAGTTGAAGCAAATCAAATCTCCCAGAAGAAACAGGTCTCAAACAAGACGAAGCTCCGGTATTGAGGATCAATTTACTAAGGAAATGAAATGAGGATTTTCCAATGTAAAAGCATGCGGTAGCTGTCTTACCGCCTTCAATAAACTAACCGTTACAGTCAAAAAAAAAATAACAACAATATGTAAGAGAGATATTTTAATGTTAGATAAGATAAAATCGTCAATATTTCTAATTATTGGATCATTTGGGAATTACATCAAGATAATCTTCTTCTTTGGATTTTTTAAATATATCTCCTTACCATGGAAAAGTTGTTTAAAGATTTATAAGAGCCTCAATGCCCTAAATGAAGGGTTTTTCTGCCTCAATGTCATGTTTCTCAATAGAATTACAAATATTTCAAGAGTTTTTTCCATGTCACTATTGATCAACTCTGCAGTTTAGCGAACTCCAATAGCTAGTTTTTTTCCATTTGGGAGATTGATTTGGAATTCTAGAAGTGGATCTTCTAAGAAGAATACTATATATGATCAAAATTAATCCTTAAATTATCAACTATGCAAAATTATATTTTAAGAAAAACCCATTATATATAGTTGCTAATTATTGACATAAAAGAACTTTCATAGCAAGGCTCTCAATGAAATTCATGTTAAATTCAACCATCAACAATAAGATACAGTAATGAGAATAAGCAAGATGAGAGGCAGTGATGCTTATTTATGTTTATTAGCAAGTACAAAGATTACAAAAAGTTGCTTACTCCACTAAGAAAATATTGAATGCACTAAACACTTTGATTTGGTCCTCTGATATAACACTTTACCAAATAACTTATCTTTAAAGAAAACTATGCATATTATGGATTTAAATAAATTTTGACTCAAATTATAGTAATGATGAGTTTTAATCAATAAATTGAGAAATATATATTTCTACGAAATTACATTTTGTTAAACAAGGTGATCATATTGTTAGCAAGCAAAACATTTATGGTAGAACAACATCTTTTAACAAAGGTTAGTGATGACTTTTAAACATTTAGTAATCCTAAGATCTGGATGTGGATAAAGCCAAGATGAGTTCTAAGCTCACTAAGGGACATATCAATGCAAACAGAGCTAAGATGGGTACTCGGTTAGCGAAGGGACAGATGTCTCTACTCAAGGGTGCCTAGTTTGATTACAATTTGGAGGAGGGTTTTCATTTCTTCGTTAGGACCCTAAGCGAGAACTCAATCCTTTTATGGGTGTCTAGATTTGACCTTGTGGTAGATTTCAAATAGAAGATAGAACATAGGAATAGCAGCTATGTGATTTGATAGAACCTACTACATGGAAGGAAGCAATTAATGGATCTCTCTCTGTTGCACGGATATGGTATCTCAAAAAAATCCATTATCTTCATGAGAGCAAGGTTGTGTGGTGGAGCATCGAGTACTAGGAAACCAAACGTCTCAGTATCTTAAAAGGAAGTTACTCGTTCCAAAAACCCCATTGGATTGGTCTCCATCAAGGATGTAGTGCAAGGAAAGGCTCAAATCCCATCAGATCATATTCAAAACAATCCAGGACACAACATCATAGAATAAATGGAACTAGCACCAACCATGGAAGTTAATATTTCAAAGGTAAATTCTCTTCTTTTTTTTTATCTCCAATCCAAAGTCGTTATATGCAGATTCAATGGTTTTTGGCCCATATCTAATGCACTGCACTAGTGGGTTTTCTCTACTTAGACCCCCAACTGTGATAAATATTTATGTTTCGAAGGTTTCCTCATTGTTCAATTTGATACACATAAAGATATGGAGTATGTCCTAAATGAAGGGTCATGGTTTTTGGGCAGAGTTGGGCTCTTCATTACTCCATGGTTCCCAGATTTTGATGCCACAAATAGGGTGGTTTCAAAAATGCAGGTATGGATGAGACTACCCAATATCCCTCTTCCTTTCTGGCACCATCAGGTCCTAGAGGTTATTGGAAATACCTTTGGAAAATTCAAAAATATTGATTTTAACATAACAAAAAAAAGGTATGTTCGCTTTTGCTAGAATTTATGTAGAGATGGACCTTAACAAAGGTCTAAATGATCATATTCATCTGAAAGATAAAAAATTTCAGTGGACCCAAGTATTAGATTATGAGAATCTGATATTCAGGTGTCAAATTTGTTTTCAAATAAGACATTTGAAGAACACATGCTCATAAGAAAATAAAAATCCAAAAAAGAAAAAAAAAAGGCAGGCCAATAAGCCAAAGGGATGGCAGGTATCCAATCTTCACCTTTTGGAAGAAGAAGAGGAAGAAACCATGAAGAACCACCCAAATATGGATGTACAGGCTCAGCATGTGGACTAAGTAGTTGGGGGTGTTGTGGATCAATCTGGAACCACAACCCGCACAGAAAAGGGTGCTGAACAAGTAGAGATCCAAGCATCATAGCAGCAGAGACAGGAAGCGCACAACAAAAAAGGTATGGGGGTATAAAGATAACTCATGTATCTAAGAGCTTGGATTTAGACAAAGAAGCTCTCCTACAAATAGTTAGAAATGAACTGGCAATGGTAATAGTTGATCCCAAACTTGGGTTTGCAAAAAGGTTCAGAAAAAGAAAGGTATAAAGGAGAAGTTAAATGATTTTTATCACACATAACTTTGGCATAATTTATGTATTGTTTTACAGTTTTCTTTGCTCATTAACCGAAAGGATTATATAACCATCTGTAGATTGTAATTTGTTCTTTGGTTCAAGTTGAATAAAATCACAATTTTTTCCTTGGAAAAAAAAAACATTTGTTACTCTCACTTACAACTTTCACTCCAATAAAACCTAAAACTTTAAGTAAAATAAAACCTAAAACTTTAAGTAAAATAAAACCCTTACCAATAATAAAAATAATTGTAAATGAAATGAAATAGAAAGTGTTTTATGAATTCTGTAAAAAATTCAGAAATGGCCTTAATACATTTCCATTGGAACATAATGACCCTACTACATTTCCATTAGCACCTAAATAATATTAAATTAAGTACTTGTCTTCCTCCAATTAGTGGGATGCATTCTAAAAGTCTCATTTCACATGGGCACACTTTATACTTTTTTTTGGCTAGTACAAAGGATTTTTATTAATAAAGGTAAGTTTTACATTGATAACATATGTCCTCCAAAAATGTTGACCTGGGAGTATAAGTCCCCAACCATGTAAGAAAAAGTAAGCATGAAGACTAAATAACAAAAGACCCAAAATTTAAAATCCAATATTTACATAGCAAGGATGGAGTTTACATGGAAACAAGGGACTATACATCCAATGATCCTACTCATCTAGAGGAAACAAAAGAAATTACAAAGCAAAAATATTAAAATCACCCAACTTGGGGCAGAACACAAGTGCGTCCTTTCTTTCCTTTCTTTTTTTCTACTTTGACCCAACCTTCTGAAGGTGGGGCTACCAGTGCTACCTGAAGATTGTTCTAACAAGCTAAGGATGCTTCCTTGTAAGAGTCTAAGGAGGCTAAATCATGGGCGCGCTTTAGGGTTCCCGACGACACATTATTAATGACTTCTTCTTTTTTTAGTTGGCGCAACTTGGATCTCCTTACCTTCTTCACAGGGATTCTGAAGATCTGAAGTCTAGGCCTTGTCTAATGAGAGCATGTCATCATCAGACTCTACGGCTTCCTGATTCGAGGAAGAGGAATCCTCCTCTTCTTGAAGAGGAAGGCTACATGGTTTCCATGCCTTAGACCTTGACTTTTGTTTGACTGGTTTTTGGAAACATGAATTCTGAAGGTGGCATGTTTGATGGCAAAGTCAACACCAAAAAGCAGCGTTCTCATTGTTCAGCAGTTGAATCTGGTGAAAATCACCTATTTTTAAATTTAGTTTGTCAGGAAAGCCTTTTTTGATGTTGAGTTCTACACAAATCCTACCATCGGTGTAGACTTCACACTGGCCTCATGAGGGATTTGTGGCCAGAAAATGACCCAAGTTGTTTCTGATACCCTGAAACACTAAAGAAAGCCATAGATGAACCAGAAAATTTGGGGGCAAAACCCTGATGGGTAGCTTTGTGATCACTATTGTGGAGGGGTTAAAATATGGGAACCAAGGGGTTAGTAAGAGCCCAACTTGTCCCCATAACCAAGGGCCCTTAGAAAAAACATTTTGATAATCCTCGTCATTGAAAAAACATGACAATGAAGAAACCCTTGGAACAGATTAAGACCCTGCACTCCTTGGTCCAAGTTGAATGAATCCATTTGTAAAGGTTTGTTTTGCATGGCCACAACCAATTGAAACAACATATGAGGTCATTTCCTGCCAAGGCATCATAGAGTACCTCCAAATCTGGATGTGTGATTTTGATTGAAGGGACCTCCTCAACTTTGTCTACTAAAAAATAACCTGGAGCAACTTGGGCCTGAGTCGCCTTACCTGAGGGCTTGGGACATGCCTGAGGTGACATTGTACTTTAGGGAACCTGGTTTTGGACTTGGGAAGAGGAAGGCTTTCCCAAAGCTCCCCCATGTAGTCGAAGTGCAAAGAAAATTGTGACATCCCTACATGTATTATAAACAAAGAAAGGAAAGAGATATTCTAGTTGCTTGCCTTTGAAAAGAAGGTGTTGTAAACCAGAGGGTATCCTTGTTTTGAGTTCTAATGAGAGCTTGAGGTCTTTTACTAGATCCATATATCTCACCCAAAAAAGAAGCGAGTGCACAGAAATTGATCCGATCGAGATCTGAAAAGGGCTCAAGAGATAATATGCAGTGATAGGCTCGGCCTTCTCGCCAATGACCTCCGCTTCCTTAGGCGCATATTCGCTCCCAAGGCCTAGCTCCTCTACAACGGTGGCATCTTTAGCAGATTGCTCCTTTAACTTCCTTTCTTCAATACTTTTCTCCTCCTGTACTGGAACCTTGGGAACCTTAGTGTATTCTACAAACGTGGCCTATTCTAGCATCTCAACATTTTGAACAAGTTTAGGCTTAGGATTCGCCAGTGGAATATTTTAGGTCCTCTTAGCATCTTTATTTGGGCTCTTTATCGCGTCCATTTTGGGAACTATTGTTCCCATGGGCTGTGTTACAACTCAGGGAGGCATGGATGCTCTAAAACACTCGAAATCCTTGGTGTGACATGTGTTTGAAACCCTCTTCAAACCCTTCCTTGTCGCCATAGAAATGCATCCCCCAGTTTGAGGGTTACATTGACAATGCAGATTAGGGCCCTCATCGACACACCAACAGTCCACGTCGACATGAGCTCCTAAATTCCTGTAAAATTTGCAAAGGATTCCATTGTCGTTGTTCAAAAACGACAAGGCAAGGCATTCCCCTTTTACAAGAATATAACTCACTTCATATTCCCATGTTGCCTTGTCGGCAAGAGATGGGCCCTCCTGAATATATGGAAGGTCAATATCCATGGATCACTTCTTTGTTCCAACATTCTTTGTGTTGTGAAGATAAATCCCCTGTGCGGACAAAGGCGGTCTCTCTAGCCCAATGAGTGGATCTAGAAACAAACTGAACATACTTTCCTAGCTTATGTTTAAAAATGCAAAGAGAGAGAGAGAGAAAAGCCTCCCTCGCTCTAATGCTAATTGCTCAATCCTTTGATGATGACTTCGATCTCTTAGTTTCCAAGCTCGCTCCTTGCTTGTTTCTTACGTCTGAATACCTGCAAGAGAGATCAAAGGACAATACAAGATACAAGAGCATACATAGCATATATCAAACATAAACTACTCGATAAATCAAGGAGTATCAAGCTAAATGCATAAATATTTAGACATTTATGAAAAGTGAACATCAAACGTATATATTAATGAATAAAAAAGGGAAGCATAACACCATTGCCTTGATGTTGGAGATATCCTTGTTGGGCAATTTATTGGGCTTAAATTGCTGCATTAAATTATCGACCAGGGAAACTCGTAAGCTTGTGATGATGCCAGCAATATATATGCAGGAGTAGGCAACTAACTCTATGTCTAGTGAAATTATTTATGATTCAATATAATATGCAAGGGAAGAGGCTCCTAATTAAGGAGATCCTGGTTGTCCTTCCCTACAGTATCATAGAGAAATCATAAAACTAGAAACTTGAAATGCAATAAGAGAATGAACTTTAATTGTTGTTCAGATTCAAAGAGAGAGAAAGACTGACTTAGTCTCTTGATTGTCCTCTCATGTACTAATCCAAACTAAACTAAGATTCATCCATAAGCGCAGAAAATGAAATAACTTGAAACATAAAAGCAAAATGATGAATTTCAATTATCATACAAATCAAATAGAGAGAGAGCCTAACTTAGACTCTTGGTTGTCCTCTCATATGTTGATAAGACTCTAATTTAAAACTCATTAATCAATCACAAACCAATCCTCAAAGTTCTAAGCAATTAAATGAAATAAGATCTAATATGAAATAACATGTTCCTTTGCTCCTTCTAGAGTGAGCTCAATTCTCCTAAGAACAAAGTGACAAGCCATTCCATATACTACATTAAGGTAACTTATATCTAAAACTACATAATGTAAATATATGTACAACTTATATCTAAAACTACATAATGGAAATATATGTAAAACAAAGCTTTATTCTATTCCATCATAAGTTGGATACAATGCTCCAAGAGTCCTCCTCTTGGAATGGACGAGTTACTCCTATCTATACAAAAACTATGATAACAACCTCATAAATGTAGACCCACTATTCTCTCATTTGACCCACATATTTCTCAACCAATGGTGACACATAACCCTATCCTCCATGATCTCCTCCATGAGGTCCATGATCTTCTCCATGAGGTTCATGATCTTCTCAAATTCGAATTTGAACATAGAGTGCCACATAAGGATGCCTTGGAAGCTTCCTTTGTACCTACACATGTCAACAAACTCATTCTAATTGTTAGGTATAAGTGTAAGCATATTATTTTCTAAGTTTTAGCCATAAATCCACTTAAAAATGTTAAGAATTAATAAACTTTGGAAAAGCATAGTTAAGACCCAATAATGAGGTAAACATAATGATATGGAGGTGGAATGGAGGTGACATGAAGGTAAAATGGGAAGATATAAGTGAATAATGGAGTGAAAATAGGGACGATTTTGAGGCCCAACAGACCCAACCAATCCAACCAACTGTCATAGTATTACCTTCCGTTGCACTTACTCATGCACAAAGATTCATTTGGGTCTTATATCATCAGTTGGTTACCACAAATTGCTCTCGTTTCCCATCAACTTTCCTATTTCCCAACCAATTCCCAAGACTCAAAACATAAAAAAGGAAAGACAAGAAACAAACTAGAAGAAGACAATAAAAACCAATAATAGCATGACTCTATAAACAAAGTGGTCTGGCCATACACTAGACATAAACAAATCCTCAAATCAAGCTCAACAATTCATAAAAGACCAAAATCATAAGACTAACAACAAACACCCTGACTCAATCCCCATGGTTCCTAGGGAAAGCTCAACCCAAACCTTCTTCAAGATTTCATGGAAACCTCTCTTGCCATGCAACTCCCTACATCATACTCACACATGTCAACCACATGTTCTAAATATCAAGACAATCATATCTATCCATTTGAAATCAACTCTTACAAAAAGCCATGTCATAATCCATAATTAACTCATAGTCTAGACATAATGCTACAACTATCACCTACTAAACTCAAGTACATATCAACTGTCTCAACACATAAGTGTTAGCATAATTATCTTAATACAATATCAATCCTTCATTCCACTATATAGACTCATACTCATACCATGAAATAAATAAATCATTCAACAAATTGTAAATATACCATGTTAGATAATTCAACTAGGCGACATAATAGGCACCAAACACTCAAACACCACATAGACAAGATAATCAACTATGAAACACCAAGTATAAAACATAATCAAACTCCCCCTTAGTGCGTCTCAGGGGAGGCTATCTTGTATACACAATAATGCTAGGTTAGCATGATACAACTTCACAACATATCAATTCAAACATAAATCATGATATCCCTAACAATAACTAACTAACATGTTCATGTCATAAGCCCATAAGCATTTGTTGTTCATGCATAACAATCATGTATGTATGATCAATCAAGATTAGTATGACACCATATCACAAATATGTCAGCTCATACCTGAATATTGCAACGGTAACCATCTTCATAGGCCAAACCAGGTTAGCACAATACATATAACATCAAGATCTTCAATGCAATGAACATAACCATCATGCATATGACCAATCCAAATTACAACATCAAGATCTCAATGAAGTAAGCCTAATCATCAAGTTAATAGCATATAACAATAATAATCTATATATCATGCTCATCAACAACATATAACCTAATCATCAAGCTAATTATCCTTGAACATAGTCAACAAAAATATATAACATAATCATCAATTTATCTAACATAAACAACAAAAGCAATGCATACAACTACAAGTTGCTATCATTCTTGACTATCTGATACATGTGCATATAACCACACTAATCATCGAACATCTATCATGAATGCAACCATAACATCAAATACATGTTCATAAACCTAATGTATATAATGCATATAAAAATCCTTAACTTACATACCTACATGCCGAACATACAATACTTGTATGACAATTTGCTCTTACCCCAAAGTCCAATGTTGCAACCTCATTATGATGATTTGCATCTCCTAGTCTATCTCATCCAACACATTAACATCATAACAACCAATAGCATCATGATGACCTAAATTACATACAATGACTTCACAAGGCATGTTTAACCTACTACACATGCATAATCATAGCCACAACCATACATGCATAACAAAAACCAGTGTACACATTGCCACATGCAATCAACAATATTCATAAGCAATGCCAAATAAACTACACCTATGCATAAGCACATGTAGTTGAACATAAGGGATAAATCCTTGTAATCAAGCTACAAGGCTTATACATGTAATCAAAATATTCAACAATGTAACCTAATATACAAGGGTGTAAGTAGGTATCATGAAATCAACATGTAAGTGATATATAATTCATATACAATCAGTCACATGTTTCAAAAATCAAGACATCATGTCTATTAGTTTGAAATCAACATTCATCAATACTAAAAACCTATAAGCATACCCCCTGACTATTCATGGTCCACACTAAGGTAGAAGGAGGAAGCTACTATAATGGCCCGATCTCCAATGTCTAATTATGAAAATTGGATCTCCAAAACTCTACTAAATTTAACCACACTTGAAAAGAAATTGATTTTTATTTCTCATACATTTGTGTGAGACTAAGTCAAAAACATTTCACTTATTCCACTTGTAACATAATAACTAAAAACATGCCACTTTTCCATTTTCTTACATGCAACTTTTCAAATTTCTTGCATGCAACTTTTCAAATTCCCTACATGCAACTCTTCAAATTATTTGCATGAAAATAGGCATAGATCAGCTACATCCATATTATCATACTACAATACTATCCCATCCAAGAAAAAATAACATTTTCTTCAAACAATTACCATACTTTTACATTTTCCACAAACAACTACTATACTATTACATTTGCAAGTATGCATTTCTTCAAACACTTTACATGCAAACTAATATAGCAAACTATTAGCATGCAAGTAAACACACATCAACTACAATAATACTATTACACATCAATACTATCCCCAACCACAAAAAACATACTCATTGGGGCATTTTATCAAATAGTTTGTATGCAATTAATCATTGAACCATTTAAGCATTTCATCAAACACTTTGCATGCAAACTAATATAGCAAATGATTCAATGCATATATCCTAAACTATAGTAGTACAAGTTATGGAAACTAAACCATATTATAAATGGTATTTTCCATCACTATGGCTCAATTTACAACTTCTAAGATTTCATAGATGAAAAGTTATAACAAAAATACCAACACAGTCCTATTTGGTGCACAATTCTAGGAGTATCCAGAAAGCTCGACGTCCACTGGTCACATCTCCTAGAATATAGCGAATAAATGTTTGAAATTTTTATCACAATATCAGTGGGATTCCCCCTCATTGTGGATAAAAGCTTAGCTCCTGAGAGTGTCCAGAAGAAAAGTTATAACGAAAATGTCAGTGTGACCTGTTTGAGGCCTGATTTTAAGAACATTCAGAAGGATCGACTCCCTCTACTCATATCTCCTAAAATATTGAGACCCAATATATGAAATTTCGACCACATAATAAGTGGTATGTCACCTAAATGTGGACAAATTTTTAGCTTCTGAAATCCTACAGAAGATGAGTTATTGCAGAATTTCCAACATGGCTTGTTTAAAGGTGCAATCAGGAAGGTCATCTTCCTTATATCATAATTCCTAAAGTATTGTGAACCAATATCTGAAATTTTAACCACATTATCAATGGAATGTACCTTTGATATGGACAGAGTTTCAACTTCTAATATGCCACAGAATAAAAGTTACAACAGATATGACAGAAAGGTCTAAATTTAACCTTTGTTCTTCATTTTACCTATGATAGAGCCCATCCAATCCAAGTGTTTGAACCATGCTCTGATACCACTCTGTAACAACCTCCAAGGTAAATGTGCATATAAAAAAAATAATAGGAACATAAATACAATAAACATATCAACCATCAAATCCATATATATACATCAGTACATTTGCACATGAAAATCAAGGGAATGAATTTTTTTTCATTACTAAATGCAATGAACCAACCAAAGATGGGACTACCACGTTCCACCTGACCATAGATTGGCTGAGCCAAGTCTCTCTTTAGCCAATCACCGCTGTGCCATATTCCAAGCATGAATGTGGGATCTCATTGAAAACATCAATCAAAACTCATCCAGGGCTTCCAGAGGCCACCCACCTCAACCCATCAAATAGTGATTACACCTCACGGTTGGACATCATCAAAAACCATCATCAGATTGGTCTCCATCCAAGCTTTCTAGGGCTTCCAGAGCATTTTTCCAACCAAGGCTTCCTGAACTAGTAACTCAACCCACAACTTATACAGGGCTTCTAGAGCATTTGTCCAACCAATGCTTCTAGGGTTAGTAACTCAACCCACCAAGGGCTTCTAGAGAGTTTGTCCAACCCAGGCTTCCAGGACTAGTAACTCAACCCAAGCTGTTACAAGGCTTTCAGAGCATTTGTTCAACCAAGGCTTCTAGGACTAATAACTCAACCCAAGCTAAGGAAACATGAGAACCAACCAAAACAAAGCAATGAAAGTAAACCCACAATCACCATGGCTATCCAGGAAATGACAAGGCTAGGAAATCCAATATCAATCTAGGCAATCTTCCATGCCAATGAAAGATCACAACCAAGAAACCACATGCATATGCCATGCATGCCAAAAATATCAAAGAAATCATACATGCAACTTGGTACCTGCAAGAAAATCTGATGTACTTGTTGATGTCGATGCCTTCTTGTTGTTTCTTGTTCTTCTTTTGCCTTCTTGCTCCAAGAATCAAAGTATGCCACACCCTCCAAGAGTGTTCCAAGAAAACTCTAAGTGTCCAAGAGTATGAGAGAGAGAGAGAGAATAATGAGAGAGCTCCAAAGCTAAATTGACCAAGCCTTTCACACTAATCCTCATAAGCCTTTTTATTAATGAGGCCTCTATTTTCTTCATTTTCCATCATTTTCCTACAATTTCCTCCTCACATGCAACATGTGACCTTTCACCTTCCTTTTCTCCTAATTTCCATTATTTTGATAAATAAATGTGCCAAAATACCTTTTTGCCTCTTTAACACCTTAGCCATTGCCTTTGCCAATATCCTTAGCCATAAACAACCAAGTAAAAACCCCCTAGGATGCCTTACCCACCATTCAGCTTGGAATAAGTGTCTTAGTCATCCGTGGTTATTGCTTTTAACATTTATTACATGGAATTTTCACTAGGGCTGTTACATTGTAATTTCATAATTTCTTTGTCGAGTGCTTTACGATAAAAGTGATTGAAAGCATGGTCTATCTCTGTGACCAGATGAGCAAGATAATGAATAGATTTTTCGGGCAGCGTGGTACACTAGTGCATTGGGTGCCCTCAAAGCTTGTAGACAAACAACGTGCAGCTCATGTATTCTTAAAATAATCCATGTCTTTTGTATGAGCCTAGAACGCCAACAGTGTGCCTAACCAAAGCTACCTGGCCTCCACCATCATATGTTTTAGGAGACAAGTTATTTGAGAGATTTTATGAGATAATGAAATCGTTTCCATAAGACATACATTCCGGAAGAGAAACTCGGTAGTTTGTCATGATAGATATGTAGAGATTCAAAACAGATGTGAGGACTCATCTTGTCATCTAACCCTCCTTCTAGCACCAAAATCTTGATGTTTTTGGACCAACCAACATGTAAGGGGATCTCCCCAGTAAGAAGTCTTGATTAGACCTCAGACCGTTTCATGTAGGAGTCCCAGCAGTGGGTCGTACAGTAATGCCTAGACCGCGATTTTGCACAAAGGCAAGTGAGATGTCTCTATTTGTAACAAGGGTATGACACCTATAGCATGTGACTTTGAAGGGAACACATGAGCGAAGATGCATCACAAGTTGGAAAGAAAGTTAGCGAGTAATCCAAAGTCATGGTTAAACCAACAACACATTTAAGAAAGATTCATACATACTTATATAGAATAGTCCATACATGCACGCGTAAGAAAACAAATACATATATCATTTAGAGTAAACCATATATGATAGAATACAATACAACATATGCATAAAAAGTGTTGGCTCTGTTATATTAAGTGTAAGTTCTAGTCATACAATACATCCATGTCCAACCACTAGTTCCAATAGTGGAATGCTATAGCCCCAATTGCCTGATTCTCCAAAGAGATGTACTAGCTCTGCACAGTGGAGAAGCCAAGGCTCATTACAATACTGTCCAAGCATTCTCTAAGATACTCCTATCAAAGCTTGGCTAACCAAAATCCTTTAAAATGAGTTGTGAGATTCTATTTATAGCAAAGGGTGGGGTGACCATTGGCATTCCACTTTGTGACAGTTCATCTACGCTCATGACTCTTCATCTACTCTATGACTATTACATCCAACTATTGACACTTGAGCTTCCACTTGACCCAACATTACATTACAATGCACATGTGCTCATGTGAGAGAAAGTGGCTTGAGAAAGCCATGCAAGACATCACAGACACTTGGTCCGTTGTGGTGAGACAAACTCTTTGACATGCTTGTGATGGTGAAGGTGGTGAGATGATGCCAATCTTGGTCATCTGTGCTAGTGTGCATGCACCCCATGGTGACATCTTGCTGAAGTGAACTCATGCCTCCATTGCATCTGGGTGCATTGAGGTGCCTCCTTCATCAAACTCATCTGCTAGCATACAAATGGTTTTCTTGGTGCAACCAAACTAACAACACACTGATGCATAATTTCCTTGATGATCTTCTAGTGTGTGGTCGTTGTCATGTGCATCAATTGTCAACTACATGCTCAGCTCAAGTATGCACAATGGCATGCATGTTATTAAATCCCTTGCATGCAATCAACAACACTACTCACCATGTCTACTTCGTGCCAGCTACTAGGATGGATCTATAACTTATACGGGTGCAGTTTCATCCGTGAGTGCATGTTGCACCCCCTGTTGTTCCTATTCCTTCTGCAACTCATTCGCTTGTTTGTGTAGCTCATGTTCTTCCTCAAGTTGCTACTTTAGCACATTAAACTCCTTCTTTGTTGCATTCTCTATCTTCATGTGATCACATCGTCACCTCATAGCCTAAGTCTCCAAATTGGCTTTCAACATCAATGGATCTCCTTAAGCTTGCAACTTTGTTCTACCTCTGTGTTGTCAACAACCTTCCTCTTGCATTCGTTGCATCCCGTATGCTCTCTTTAGATGTTGTTCATGATGCTGCTCATTGTGATGTTGCTGCCATCATATCTTGATGTCCTTTTCTACGAACAACTTGATGTCTTCGTGAGTAGGCAAGCTCATAGACACTTGATCGACTGCATCCCCAAATGTACTCTGAAAGGTGTCTTCGACTCTGCTCTCCTGGAAACCATTGTACCCATGCTGCTAAGAGGTAGATGAAGACTTGTGATACCTAGAGACATGGCAACACTCGTGGCAAGCAATATGTCAGTCAAAAACCAAAATGAACTTGAGAAAAACTTGCAACATACCTGTGTGACTGATCATGAAGGTCGCGCAATTTCTGCTAGGAGGTTGGGAGACTGACTACCAAGACTACGCAGGGCACAGTCTGGGTTGCAGAGAGGCTGACTGATTATTGGAACTACGCAATGCACAGTCCAGTTTGGCTGCTGACTGGTGGAACTGTGGAATGCACAATCTCAGTTGGAAATGGTTGCAGGTTCAATGATTACATTCCCCAATTTTATGGGCCAACAGAAACTATCCCTTAGAATTATGCGTTGCAAGACTGTAGAATAGTCATTGGGCAGAAATTCGCATTTCCTAAGAGGAAGACAGAGCCTTCCCTCTTAGGATTGCACAATGTTTTCTTGGTGACGCAAAGTTCAGGCCAGGGCTGCCTAGACTCTCCGATGAGACACTGAAAGTGAAAATGAATGCAGATGCATGGCGATGTTGAGTGTAAGTGTAAGTGTTGGCTTATTGGGGCCTGACCCAAGTTCAGATTTGATTTAGCCAAACAAATCCCGGTAATACTGGCCCTTTCAGCAACATTCCATGGAGTGTGGACTGAGGTCTCACCTGAAGTAGTATGGGAGGGTTTTAGAACCAGGTTTTCACACCCTGGAGATGTCTAATGAGTTCAAGTACTTCGCGGTTTGATCCTGCGCGCAAGTCACTATGTGCACTTTCCCTTACCTCAAAGCCTCATAAAATGCCTTCGTGCAACCCTACCGAGGAGCTAATTAAATTTTCCTACTTGAGTGCTTTAAGTATACTTAACAATATAAACCATTCGTACAGGTGCACGTAGTAAATAAACAATATATTTTCAAATCATATCAAACATGCATTAACCCAAGAACAAATACACAGAATTATGATAAAACTTCTCTTTATTAATTTATTCCTCAGTTACAGACTCGACTCCACCATGCACACTTAGCTGCAGGGGTTTGCACACTCAGATGTGGACTGCTAGGCCTCTGCGCACTCAGCTGCATAGCCTTCTCCTACTCTACAACCCAAAGACACACTTTACACTTGTGACTAAATTACTTAGACTTGTTATTCTTCTCTACCATTTTCTCCCATTTTACACTTAGAGCCTCAGTCTATTTATACAATCCCATGGTCTGTGGACCATGGGTAGGTCTATCCAGCCGATATTACATTACAAAACTAGGGTGGACAACCTTGTGACTCTATTATACTTTTGTGCTCTGTGCCCGCAATTCACGTAGCTTTACAACAAAATTGGGTCAAAACTTGGGCTTTGAGCCCCAAAACATGCCTTGGGGGGATTCCATGCCCAACAGGCCCCTAACACAAACATCATGACTCGCCTTTGAGTCACTCTGTCAGCGAGGCGATCTTTGCGAGGAGTCCCTCCAACTGTTCTCGAACTACGTGGAGGTCAACAATGCACTGAGCTGCTACTTGCTGGATCTACTACATACATTGTTCCAAGACATCTGTGTCTGGGGTTCTTATCTGCATCAATGTGTGCATCCCTTTATGTTCCCAAGCTTACCTTCGATGTTTGCCGTGATGGTGAAGGCCTTGTCAATCTAAGGCTGGACGCATGCTTTTAGGACTGCCTCCTTATGTCATACCATGTTCACCTACTCCTTCAGTGCTTTAGCCTGCTGCATCCTCGCAAGTCGCTAGGTGAGGACCACTGTCTATGCAGTTCCTTAGACATTTTCATACTACTATTGGAGTTCTCACATCTCTATCTCTAAGCACTGGATGTTGGGGTCCTCTTGCAGAGTTGTGAGGACCTCAAGTGATTCTGCCAACATGTTGGTGCAGTCTCGCACTGCACCTCCGATTTCCTCCAATGCCATTATGATAGCGTTAGCACACTACTCTCTGACTTCTAGGGGAGTGGATGGTTGCACCTTTAACCATAGCTCGACGATTTGAAGATTCAGCTCTAGTGGAATCTTTGTCGTTTCTTCCCTGGCCTCGCAGACTCTTGCTGCTAACTTGTGGATCGTCACCTTCGCGGGTAGATCTACTAGGATGGCCAGCTTTGGGAAGCTTTGGCAAGCATCACCTATCACCTACGCCAGCTGTTGATTTTGCAACACAAATTCGTTGCACTGCAAGCTAAGTTGTTCCATGTTTATCTTATGCTCACTGAGGACTTGGAGTACATGGCTCTCCCTAACACGCAGCTCTTTCATTATCCCATCCTGCAATAGATATAATTTCTCACACAGAAGAGCAACTAGATTAACCCTGAGACCTTCATTGTGCTAACTGAAAGCCTATTGTCCTCATTTGATGTCACTAGATCCCCTTCCAGCAACACGATTGTGTTCATCATCCGCGCGCAACATCTGCTCTACTGTCGTGGATTCGACTGTGAGGTTGGTTGAAAGAGTACCAACCTAAGGGGGGCTTGCTTGTAAGTCCTACAACTATGCCCTGAGGGCCCCCAACATAGTCTAGTGCTCCTACATGAAATCCTGAAGAGTCTTATTTGTGACATCACATACCGTCTCTCTTATGTCATGCAGATCACCCTCGGTTAGGGTGATCAGGTCAATGGACAATTTCAAGGCCTTAACCTTCTTCCTTGATCCTGCTCTCTCTGTCATGTGTTGGCGCTTCAACTGTGTGGACGTGGTTCATGGGTCCATGCCTTCTTATTCTGTTTCTACTTCCTCTATTGCCTACCGTTGTGAAGGCGTTACTTGGCCCTTGCCCGCCTTCACAGTTGCTTCCTGTGTTGTTGTTGCTGCTACAGCCTTTTCCTGCTCAGCTATTTTCTGTGTCGCTTCCCGCGCTGCCCACACTTCTGTTGTTGTTGTTTCCTTCCATCATTTTTCAGCCAACTGTGCAATGCGCAGCTTGGAATAATCTTTCTTCTTTTGTGCTACCGACCTCTTGAGTTCTGTAATGTCTGGGACATGCCATTCTGGAGGCCATGCCTCCAAGACATTGGAAATGGCGTTGTTAGTGGCTACAAAAGATAGCTTCGTCCACTACTTCATCAGATCCTTGCGCACCCTGATATAGATGTTGTGCAAGTCTGCCTTAAATTCTGCAAAACTCTGTAGACTATTGTGAACCGTGGGTGAAAACTGCGACTTACGGTTGATCCAAATTCAGATGGTCATCTCCATGAGCACCCAGAAGATCTTGTTGTTGTGTATCCTCGTAGCATCCTTCGTGGCCCAGAGTGAATCATACTTCATGGCCTTCGATAAATCTCTATCAATTATGGTGAAATGACTGTCCTCCGACAGTTCCCCAACTACGAGTGCTATGAACAGCAACAACCATGCATAGTGGAAGGTTTTACCCTACTCCTGGGCTTCACGACAATTCTCTAAGAATTTCGTGTAGAAGAATTCAGACCAGTTAAACTGGACCCCCTCCGCGCACTGCTTGGCCAGTATGACCATTGGCGTAGGTACCTCATTGGTGTGGCATTTGTGCATAACTTTTCCTTTGAGGATTTGGGTTGCCATGTGTACCGCTTTGTCCTTGATGTTGGAGATGGCGTACCCCCTCTTCTTTTTTTCCAACTTGTACTTCGTCTTCATGGTCTCTGCAAGGGCCAAATCACTACCCTTTCCTTCCGATATGGTCATAGGGTCCTTTCCTTTGTATGGATGCCAGGAGACACGATGAATTAGGTCTGCCATGATTGGGATGGGCTCCTCCAGCCATAAATACCCATCATGCACTAGGTAGAGAAGTTTCCTTATGACCAAAATGGTTATTGGGGTACGGTGGAAATGCGGTACCCATAGTAGGTTTAGCAGCTCAGCCTTTTCCACACCACTCAACCACTTTTGTGGCTCCAATGTTGTTACCACCCCCACGACATTCTGCTTCATGAGGTTTCTGGTCTCAAGCTAAGGGAACTTCTTGTGGTCAGTGAGGTCCCAATCTTCAAATTTCATGGTCGGAACACGGCCCAGGTGCGTCTCTGCAAACATAATGCCATTTGGGAGGAGTGGGATCTGGAGCAAACTCTTGGTCTCGTCCAGGTCCTTGGGCACTTTGGCCTTCCCTTTTCGCAGGGGGACATAGGCGGGTAGTTTTGTCACAGAGTGCCTAGGCCAGGTATCCACTTATATGCATTCATCATCTTCTTCTACGATGGTAAGATCTTGCAAATCTTCTTCCTCTTCGTCTGATTCTATAGTGACAGCTTTCCCTTTCTCCTCCATCGACAATTTGTTGCGCAGTGTGTTCCACAGGGACATGCATATGGTAGCCATTGCTTGTTTATACTTCTTGGGTCTTGTCATGCATGGTGATTTCGAGATCTCTGCCACAATCCTGACACCTTCTAGAACATCCCCCACAGTTAGGGCCTGCGCGGCCTCCTTGATAGTCACATATGTTATCCCCATACCATCCTTAGTTTTTGTCATTGTATCTGTGCTACAATTTGTCACTCACAAATTCAGGGGCTCAATCAACGCTCAACTCACAACACTCAGGGTTCTGCTCAATCGCTCAATTTGCAAATGACCAAGTGTTGTTTGCTGGGTAGCCCTTTGTATTTTATAGCACTTTTTGAATTTGAATTCAATTGTTCCCCCCAATTTTGGTTCATTAATGCTTTCTTAGCGGAAAATTTTCCCAAATCTTGCCCATAAATTGCATCTTAAATGCCTACCACCCACTCCATTTGACCTCAATTCGAGCATCCCATCGTGAATAGTGACTTCAATGGTCACGTTCTGGCCAACTTGTGTGGCAACACAGCCCCCCATGCACGGTTGTAGACCTTGTGACTCTTTGCTTCTGCGCGCATCTCCAATATTGCACAACTCCTGGGCAAAATATTTTATAGTCCCACGCTCCCTTTCAACTGCCTGGAGCGCTAAGGCTATCCTTCCCTTGGCTAGTCAGGTGGCCGCACCACCCGTGTGGAGTTCCATCCTGTCCGCCATCATGGTTCCTAGAGAATCCCCACCTTTTATTGCTATGGTTGGCATTGTGCACTTCACCATTTGCAACGCACTACCCTGGTCACAATGCTTAACAATATGCGGTCCAAGCCAAGGCATCAGACTAATCAATTCATGTTGATAGTTCTCAAACTTTTCAACATGATCGTACGCACCTTGCCTTACCATCCTAGTTTTTTCGACAAGAAAATCTTCCTTGATCTCATTCTCCAGCTTCTGGATTTCTGCCTCCACTAGCATGCTTTTCTTTCTTAACCGTACCCTTTCTTCTTAAAATTATTGGAGTCTAAGGTTTCCCTGTTGGATTTCTTCCTCAAGTCCCATGCGTTCTGTTTCTTGCAACTGCGTGAGTCCTCCTTTCTAGGCTTTGTGAACCATCATATTTACAAGTGCTACTATGCACGGACTAGGATTTGCATGATCCATAGGGATTACAGCTTCTGCTTCATACTTCAACTTCAGAAGTGCCCGCGTGGTGGGGGTTTTGTACATGGTCCTATAAGTCCATAGAACCATTGGTACACGCAGGTCCCAGTCAGTGCATTTCACATGGTGGACCCCGTTCAGTACTTTTCATACTTTGTCAAAGGTTTCCATGTAGATAATCTTCAGCACACTTGGTCTTATCATACTTCTTGGTTCTCATTTGCGCCATCGTCTTGCCTACTCCTACTTATTGGTCATGTTTCCTATCGTGAGGATGGTGTGCGTTCATGTAGGTTGTGCACCATACACCTATACCCATCTGGAGAGGTGGGCGTGCAGGCTGTTTCGTCCATCATACCTGGCTTTCATCCACATCTAAGTCTTTCCAAACTGCATGAGCATCATCCTTTTGCATTCGTGCCAATCCTCAAAACTTCTTTGATGCGCACCCCACCATGTTGTGGGCATAGCGCATAGTGCCCATTTCAGAGCGTCAAAACGCTATTATTCTGGTACTTCTCTTACAAATTTGTTTAGGAAATCATCCACCTTGGTCAATCCATCATACATAGGCAAATCTCTTACCTCTATTGTCGTGTAGTGCAGCGACCTTGTCATCATGTTGCAGTTGAGCGTGGTTACCTCATGTAACCAGTTCTGCCACCGTTCTATCTCCTCGTCTGAATTTGAGGTGTAGGAGCTTTTGCGCTCCCACGAAATCCTACCATCCAATGTTGGATTCACCCAATCCTGCTCCCACATGGTTATCTTGTAGATACAGTCTAGATTGTCGTCACTCTTGTAGTCGTGCACTGGCTCTATGTAGCGGGATCCTTCTGTAGGGTCTAAAGGTACCACTACACGTAGTGACTTCTTTCTCAAAAATCATCTTACACTTCCTTAGATTTACCATTCCATTCATGTTAGTGGCAAAATCTATTCCTAATACTGCAGGATATGGATTGTTATCATCAACAATCTCTATCACTTC
This sequence comes from Pinus taeda, assembly GCA_000404065.3. NCBI lineage: Eukaryota > Viridiplantae > Streptophyta > Pinopsida > Pinales > Pinaceae > Pinus > Pinus taeda. The sequence goes on along the minus strand of APFE030616534.1, from coordinate 133,547 downwards.
GAAATCTGTAAGCACGCTTGCACCTTCGATATCCACCATTATTCCCTGCAATCTTCCCATAGGTAAGATATTTTGCAGGTTCGCCATTCACAATTGAATAGGAGACCTTTGCAACTTTGGCCTACCCATGCACTCCCATGTCTGCTTTGGTAGGACGTTCATGTTAGATCCTAGATCCAAAATTACTTGAACCATTTCATATTCCCCGATCCGCATGGTCAATATCATCTCTCTTCCTATTCGCGTTGTGTACTTCCCGAGCTTCCAGACTACACGTGGTTCTCCTGGCGTAGTCCTAGCACATCTAGTGATGAGTTCTTGTAGCCCCTTTATAGCCTTGTTGTCGCGCAGCAACTTCATGCATGTCTCCATAAAGGCAGTGAGCATTGAGGAGTCCATTTCCAGTTCTAGTTTTTCTTTACTACCTGAAGTGGAGGCCTCCGTGAAGCTCTTCTTAGCTTCCATGAATGTCTCCATAGCGCGCTCCAAATCAAATTCTGGTTCCTTTGTTGGAGCCTTGCGAACCTAGGAACTCTCTTCGGGCTGCTTGACTTTGTCATCTCCTATTGTGATACCGCTTTGGAGAACGATATTTATATTCGGGTCTTCCTCACATGGCTTAGATCTCATCATTTGCAGGTTTTGAGCCAGGGGAGGTTCGAGTGCTCCTTTGTCATGCAACCTCACTATCAGCTTGGGACAGTCCTCTGTCTCATGATCAAACTAGGTACAATATAAGCATGATGGTTTCATTAGATTTGTACAATTACGGGCATAATGCCCTGGTCCTCCGCAATTGTAACATATCAATTGTCTGTGACCCCTTCCTGGTCCCATTCCACCTTGACCTCGTCTGCACCCCTAAAATCCAGTGTGCGCCATCCTCGCATTTTGATCGAGAGATCCTGTTTTGGTCTAAACCCTGTAAGTAGGAGTTTGATCCATTATCAGTTCATAACTTCTATAGGTATGCTCAT
>APFE030616534.1:36934-125244 GCA_000404065.3 Pinus taeda | reverse complement strand
AGCCAAGCCAGTTGAGCAGGATGAGGATGTAGCACTGTCAGCAGGAGGCAAGAAAGACAAAGGGAAGAAGCAGGCTTTCACAAGCAATGGTGGGGGCAAAGGCAAAGGTAAAGGTAAACAGGGTAACACACAGAAGGACTATTCCAAGGTGAAGTGTTGGAATTGTCAAAAGATGGGACACTATGCAGTTGTATGTCCGGAGAAGAAGAAGAAGAAGGGGAAGGACCAGAGTTTGGCAGAATCAGCAGAGATTGAGGACTTTGCAGGTCGTTTTGACCGGGAGTTTGCATTCACTATGTGTGAGTCCTCTAGTGCAGGATCACCTGCCATACAGGTTCAGAGGAAGCAGGCTTTTCCCTCGATTAGCGGAGCATCTACAGGTATCTGGTATGTAGACAGTGGGGCTTCACGTCATATGACAGGAGTCCGTGAGTACTTCTCAGAGCTTTCAGAGAGTGACATTGATGTAGAGGTAGTACTCGGTGATGACAGAGTTGTTAGAGCAGTCGGGGTGGGGACACTGACATTTCAGAGGGAGTCCAAACCTCCCTTGAAAGTGACAGAGGTTCTTTATGTGCCAGGGATGAGGAAGAACCTCATATCTGTCTCAGCTTTGGAGGACAGAGGATATGAGGTACTGTTCAGGGGAGGACAGGTGTTGATGTATCACAGGGGCGCTTCAGCTGAGTCAGCTAGAATGATAGGTGTACGCCATGCAAAGGTGTACAGGTTTGCATTCCAGCCCCTTTTGGCATTGAATAGTAGTACCGACAGCAGAGCTAGCAGTTCTGAGCAGTGTGAGATTTGGCACCACAGGATGGGACATATGTATCATGGAGCCTTGAGGACCTTGTGGGAGATCACTACAGGTATGCCAGACTTCAGTACTGATCACTTTGATACTTGTAGAGGATGTGCTATGGGCAAGTTTGCCAAATCCCCTTTTCCCAGCAGTGATAACAGAGCAACTGGGATACTTAATTTGATACATTCAGATGTGAGCGGTCGGATGTCTCATGTTTCCTTGAGTGGATATGAGTATTATGTTTTATTCATTGATGATCACTCCAGGAGGACCTGGATTTATTTCTTGAAGACCAAGAGTGAGGTCTTCAAGCGGTTTCAGGAGTTCAAAGCTCTTATGGAGACACAGATAGGTCGGAAGATCAAGTCCTTGAGGTTGGACAATGGAGGAGAGTACACCGTTGGAGAGTTTGTTGACTATTGTGCGGAGGCAGGCATTAGGAGGGAGTTCACTGTTCCTTAGAACCCCCAGCAGAACGGGGTTGCGGAGAGGAAGAACAGATCCATCATAGGGGCTACCAAAGCCATGTTACATAATCAGGGGCTACCATTGTTTTTGTGGGTAGAGGCCTGCAACACAATTGTTTACTTGCAGAACAGGAGTCCGCATCGTGCCCTGGGGCACATGACTCCGGAGGAGGCTTTTTCTGTGAAGAAGCCTGATATTGGTCATCTTCATATCTTTGGATGTATTACATACTCCTATATACCCAAGGAGAAGAGGACCAAACTAGAGCCCACCGCAGAGAAGGGTATCTTTGTGGGCTGCAGTGAGACCTCAAAGGCCTTTCGGATTTACATTCCTGCACAGAGGAGAGTTGTTGTTAGACGGGATGTGAAGTTCGAAGAGGACAGGGCCTTTAGGAGATCACGGGAGTTGGAGTATCTGGATCAGCCAGACCCTCAGCAGCAGTTGAGTCAGTCGCAGGGATCCAGTGGGCAGGGATCAGGAGGATCAGGAGGTACAACTATGAGGATGTCAGGTCCATCAGTGAGTAGTGGCTCACCGAACCAGAGGGGTGGTGCTCCGAGCAGGTCACAGAGCAGTTCACTAGGGAGTCCACTGATGGACAGTTCACATGGTACCTCAGCTTCTACAGGTTCAGGTACAGGCAGGAGGACAGCAGACAGACAGTCAGGAGTTCAGGCTACTGATGGTGATGAGGAGGAGGAGTTTCATTCTCCTATGGGAGAAGCATGCTCAGGGAAGAGGAAGCCCAAGTGGCTTCAGAACACCTTGAGATAGATGCCACATCTGTTGCTGAGTGGAAGAGGACGGTCAGAGAGAGTAGACCACTTGAGAGATTTTGTAGCTATATGGCGATGGTTACCAGCATCCTTGACTCTGAGCCTTCTAGCTATGAGGAGGCAGCTAGCCAGCAGGTCTGGAGAGAGGCCATGCAGAAGGAGTATTCTTCTATCATGAAGAATGATGTTTGGGAGGTGGTGCCGAGGCCTGAGGGCAAATCCGTGGTTACTTCCAGATGGCTTTACAAGGTAAAGCATGTTGCAGACAGCATTGAGAAATTCAAAGCTAGGTTTGTGGCTAGAGGGTTCTCCCAGGTAGAGGGAGTTGATTATGAGGAGACCTTTGCTCCTATGGCTCGAGATACTTCGATCTACTCCATTATATTGATAGCAGCAGAGATGGGTTGGAAGATCCACCAGCTAGATGTGAAGACTGCATTTCTCAATAGCTTCATACAGGAGGAGGTGTATATTGAGCAACCACAGGGCTTTGAGGTGCATGGGAAGGAGTCCCATGTGTGCAGACTGAAGAAGGCCCTTTCTGGCCTGAAGCAAGCTCTCAGAGCTTGGTACTCCAGGATAGATACATACTTGCAGGGGATGGGTTTCACAAAGAGTGAGGCAGATCTGAACCTTTACTATATTGTGATAGGTGAGGAGCCTCTCATTCTAGTGTTGTATGTGGATGACTTGATCCTTATAGGTGCAGAGAGACTCATAGAGCACTGTAAGAGAGATCTTGCAATGGAGTTTTAGATGAAGGACATCGGCTTGATGCATTACTTTTTAGGTTTGGAGGTGTGGCAGGAGGAGGGGCATTTCTTCCTGCGGCAGGGGAAGTATATTGTGGATATCCTTGATACATTCCACATGGAGGATTGTAAATCCATGTAGACACTGATGATCACCAACTGGAAGAAGCTTCATGCTTCGGATTTTGAGTTGGTGGATCCCACATTGTACAGGCAGCTGATTGGTTCCTTGATGTATTTGGTCAACACTAGACCAGATATTTGTTTTGCAGTCAACACAATGAATCAGTTTATGTGTGAGCCTAAGAAGGTTCACTGGGTGGCTGCAAAACACATTTTGCGGTACTTGTAGGGGACAGTGGATTATGGTCTGGACTACAGGAAGGGGGATGGAGTGAGATTGGTAGGTTATAATGATTATGATTGGGCAAGTTGTGCTTCTAATAGGAAGAGCACTTTAGGATGTTTTTTTGGTTGGGTTCGGCAGTAGTGTCATGGTTCAGCCGGAAGCAGCAATTAGTAGCACTGAGTTCAGCGAAATCAGAGTATATAGCAGCCAGTCTAGCTAGTTGTGAAGCCATCTGGTTTTGCAAGATGTTGTTTTTCTTATTTGGTCAATCGTTGAGACCTTCAATGATTTGCTGTGATAATCAGAGTTGCATTAAACTCACCGAGAATCCGCTATTTCATGACAGGTCAAAGCATATCAGGATCAAATATCATTTCATCAGAGACTATGTTCAGAAGGGAGCTGTGAAGCTTGAGTATATTTCCACTGATGAGTAGGTTGCAGATATTCTTACCAAAGCCTTACCACGAGGCAAGCATGTCTACTTCAAAGACAAGATGGGTGTGGTGAGGAACACCTTCCATGGTAAAAGGGAGTGTTGAAATTTGGTACTGGAGGACAGGTGGTTCCCTAAGGCTTTGATCATTGACCTAGGGAAAAGTGTCCAAAAGAATTTAATTTTTTCCCTAAAGTGACTTTATAATTTTTATAAAGTCAAATCTAATTTAAAAGTGACTTTAAATGATAAAGTTACTAAAGTCTAATTTTAAAGTGACTTTAATAAAGTCAATGTGAAATTAGAAAGGAAAAGTGACTTTGGAAATAAATGACTAAGTGGGTCTTTATTAAAGTGGAGTGAATTAAAAAATAGAAAGTGAGATTTAAATGAGCATTTAATCTCAGCCCTAGATCTCAATCTATTTCAGCCATTGGATTTAGGGATTACCCAAAAGTCGCTTAGGGTTGGATTAAAGGAGGAAAAGGAGGAAAAGGTCATTCATTCTTTCATGAGCAGATTAAGAGAAGGAGAGCAAGAGAGAAAGGGAGATTTCTGGACAGGGAGGAGAAGGAGACAATAGCTTGGCACACATTCCAAGGCAACAGTTTAGCAAATCCATACAGATGAGTTAGCACACAGTGAAAGGTAGATTTTGGCACGATTTTCTAGAAAATCGTACAACTGTTTGCACAGAAATCGAGGCGCAATTTGCTGGCACATTTTCCAAGGAAGGCCATACAACAAGGGGCTGTACTTTGGCATGCATATCGAGGCAAATCTGTACAGCATATTGCTAGGTTTTTCTACATGCAAATTGAGGTCCGTACAACGTATTTATGGCAGCTTGGCACACATTTCTAGGCAGACCATACAACAACATTTAAGGCTAAAAGTGGGCACGAAAATCGAGGAGGCCATACAACAATTATTGTTGTCCTATTTTGTTGTTCGCAAGTATTTTCCAGTTGGCTGTGAGGCACGGAAAACGAGATAAGTTGTAAAAGTTTGGTTGCTGATCTTTTGTTGAATATTTCTCACTGTAAAAAGCATTTTCAGAAATAAGAAAGAGCTCTCGAACTGGTTTTCCCCAAGAGTTGTAGGGAGTTTTTCCAAGGTCACCTTGACCAAAAATCATTGTGTTTAAATGTGTTAAATGGCTATTTGTACCTGATTTTTTTATTTCTGCATTTTTCAGCATTCTGTAAAATTTCCAGAATTTGTGTTTTCAGCAATATTTATTTTTCAGTTGTTGAATGTATGGATATGGGAAAGGGCATTTAACTATATTGTATAAATAAGGTGAAACTGAAAACCGGGGTGGGAAATGAGAAATTTTTACACAATTCTCTGAGGAAATGAATCAAAGAAGGTGTTGAAGTATTGCTTGTAGAAGGCATGGAAGGAAGACGATTTTGGCGTTTGATTATTTCACATATGCACATATTATACTTTATATTTTGCGGTCAAAGGAATTGAAAAGGAAATATGAATAATAAAGAAAATTGTGCACTCAAACTGGTAATTTTCAGAATTCCAATTTCTCCGACATATTTTAAAGTTTTTATGTGGGCATAAGTTATAAAGTTTTTGGAGAGATAAGGTTATGAAAGATTTTTTTTAAAAGATTTTCAATCATGATAAAGTTAATGGAGTAATAAGGGCATGATTTTTGTGGAGTGATAAGATAAATTTACTTTTGTAAACTTGGAGCGATAAGTGAATTTATTTAGGTGAAAGACATTATTGTAATCCAAAGTAATCTTTTACTTTGAGAGTGATTGAGTCACTACAGGCAGTTTTTTGAAGACAATTTGATGCCAAGGAGTTCTCATTCTGTGCTTGAGACGCCTCACTGAAGACATTGTCATGATGATGTATCTTGAAGGTTAGTAAAAACATATCTTTTTGTGGTGATCATGTCCTAGATCTACCCGAAATTGAATAAGGGGATCATACGTACACTCTGTGTTGTGAATGTACTTTCATGATTTAAGTTGAATTTGTAAAACACTCTCTTTATTATGCTTAAACAAAACAACTACATGTACAGAAGAAAGTTTACAAATACAAGTCATCGATCAAGCTCCTGAAATCAAAGCTCCCATAATCAATTAAGTTCATAAGCACAAAGCGTCACATCATCAACTTGATAAAAGTAATATTCTGCAACAACATTTCACAACAGCTAATTCACACCATCAAGTTAAGGATGCTACAAAATCAAGCATTTCAAGCCAAGATGACATCAACATCATCAACACTTTTTGTATCACTTGCAAATAAACATTTTTTAACTGAATTGTATGCGTTCGTTCTTGGTTGTAACCGACACCCTAATTTGACTTGTTAAGGTGAATACATTAAGTCAAGTAAGTCTTCAACTGATTCATCAAGATTGAACTTGTCATTTGTATCTTGGGTGCAATTTCGACAGTGTTGGACGCCCTTTCCTTTTTTTACAAATCATCACATTCAGTGAGTACATTCAAGAAATCACAAGTGTCAGTAATCAATCAAGCAAGTTTAAGCAAGTGAAAATCTCTCAGCATCAAGCGAGTCTAAAACTGATTGAAGCTAGCATCAAGCGAGAGTGAAAGCAAGCAAGTGTGAGTTCAAACAATCAATTATTCAAACAAGTTAAAGCGAGCATGCAACAATCAATCAAATATCAAGTGAGTGATTTCTAAAAATCCAGCAAGTATTAAAAGCAAGCGAACGTGACTTCCAACGAGTTCTCATGGCGACAAGCATTCAGTTGTTGAAGATTCTTAACAATTTGATCCTCTCAACTAATGAAGGCATGGTACAAATTAGTAAAGCCACTCCTCAAAACTTCTTTCATGCATACCCCACCATCTTGCGGGCGTAGCGCAGTGCCCATTTCAGAGCGTCGAAACGTTGTTGTTCCAATAATTCTCTTTCAAATTTGTTTAGGAAATCATCCACCTCAGTCAATCTGTCATACATAGGCAGATCTCTTACCTCTATTTTCATGCAGCGCAGTGACCTTATCATCATGTTGCAGTTGAGCGTGGTTACCTCATGTAACCAGTTCTACTACCATTCTATCTACTCTTCCAAATCTGAGGTGCAGGAGCTTTTGCGCTCCCACGAAATCCTGCCATCTGATGTTGGATTCACCCAGTCCTGCTCCTACACGGTTATCTTGTAGATACAGTCTAGATTGTCATCTCTTCGTAGTCGCGCACTGGCTTTGTGTAGCACGATCCTTCCACAGGGTCTATAGGTACCACTACGCGCAGTGACTTTTTCTCAAAAATCATCTTACACTTCTTTAGATTTATCACTCCATTCATGTCAGTGGCCCAATCTATTCCTAGTAGCACAGGATAGGGATTGTTGTCATCAACAATCTCTATCACTTCGAAATTTGCAAGCGCGCTCGCACCTTCGATATCCACTGTTATTCCCTGCAATCTTCCCATAGGTAAGATCTTTTGTTGGTTCACCATTCGCAATTGAATAGGAGACCATTGCAATTCAAGCCTACCCATGCGCTCCCATGTCTGCTTTGGCAAGACGTTCGCGTTACATCCTAGATCCAAAATTACTTGATCCATTTCATATTCCCCAGTCTGCGTGGTCAATCTCATCTCTCTTCCTGTTCGTGTTGTGTGCTTCCTGAGCTTCCAGACTATGAGTGGTTCTCCTGGTGCAGTCCCAACACATCTAGTGATGAGTTCTTACAGCCCCTTCACAGCCTTGCTATCATGCAACAGCTTCATGCATGTCTCCAAAAAGGTAGTGAGCATTGAGGAGTCCATTTCCAGTTCCAGTTTGTCTTTACTACTTGAAGTGGTGGCCTCCACAAAGATCTTCTTAGCTTCCATGGATGTCTCTGTAGCGTGCTCCAAATCAAATTCTAGTTGCTTTTTTGGAGCCTTGTGAACCTAGGCACTCTCTTCGGGCTACTTTTCTTTGTCATCTCCTATCGTGATACCACTTCAGAGCATGATATTTACATTCAGGTCTTCCTCGTGTGGCTCAGATCTCATCATTTGCAGGTTCTAAGTCGGGGGAGGTTGGAGTGCTCCTTTGTCACACAACCTCGCTATCAGTGTGGAACAATCCTCTATCTCATGATCAAACTGGATACAATATAAGCATGATGGTCTCGTAAGATCTGTACAATTTGGGCATAATGCCCCAGTCCTCTGTAATTGTAGCATATCAGTTATTCGTGACCCCTTCCTGGTCCCATTCCACCTCGACCTCATCTACGCCCCTAAAATCTAGTGTGTGCCATCCCCGCATTTTGATCAAGTGCTCATCTTTCTATCTGAAATCTTTTGGTATGAGTCTAATCCATCATTAGTTCATAACTTCTACAGGTACGCTCATCATGGCCTACTAACTTGCAGACATTATAGAACAACTACTGTGAAGTCTGCATATACTTCTGTAATAGATGAAAGTTATCTGTAGCATGCTTCCCTCCTATCTGACAAATCGCAGACTATAATGCAGGCACCGCACTCGGTCCTGCTTGTTCCTCTCGTCTCAATGGCATTGGTCCTCCTCTCACCAGGTAGTTCGCGAAGACTGGACAATGGTCCTTGTCATGTCCCTGGCCCTTGCACTTTATGCACAATACCTCGCGCGCTTCTAGGCAAGCTGTCCTCTCTTGTTTCAAACTCTGCATCTCCAGACATAAGTTTTTCAACTGTGCGTGGATCTACTCAACTCCTAGGTTAGGATCTTGTACCAGTGTCTCGTGCATTCAGATTGTGATCTCCAAGGCCTCAACCTGAGTGGATATCTTTTCTTATGATAGTGCATTCCTTAGATGCGGCGTTAGCGATGCTACACACCATCCGCAATGTTACCCATCCATCAAGGTCATGTTGGCTTCACGAATCATACACTTCAGTCTCTGATCTAGCTCCCAGGGGGTCTCACCTGGAAGAATCACGATTTCCTTAAATCCAATAATCCACTATGTCTTTGAATTTGGCCTGCTAAATTTCATGTTCAGCGCAGCTTGGATATCTACAATCCCTGCATTTGGATTGTCATTGGAATGCTTAATGTACCACATTAGTGCATGATCCTGCAAAGCGCTGATCCTGTAAAGTGCTTTCTTTATATTGCCATTAGTGACTCCCAGTGCTTCCCATACAGCCTTTACCATGAACCAAAACTAGTCTGGATCTTTGTTCCCTACTCCTTTGAACACCAGAAAATTTATTTTCACTCGCCATATTCAACTATGGTGGTGGTGGAGGTGGTGTGGGCAAAGACAGGGGTGAAGATGGTGAAACTGGTGGTGGTGTAGGTGCAGGTGGTGTGCATGGAATTCACTGCTTTATTAAACTGATCACACTTCTTGGTGAGACCTTCACGAGATCTTCCTCGCTTTCTCGTGGAGGTGAGATCAAGGGGCTAGTTTCTAGTTCTATGCTACCTTCATTTTTGTAGATCCTCCCACTTCGTGTAGGCCCAAACATCAATTTATTCACATAACCCTCTTTTCACACAATATCATTTTAATCCAAGTGTTAAAAAATTTAACGTACTTAGCTCTCAGTCCTTTGAGGAAATGTCATTCCACCTCGCTATAGTTGACCGAAGTATCTACCGCGAACTCCGTGATAAATCCCCCTATAATTCAATCAAGCAAGTAGTCCACAACGCGCGTGATCTTATCTTCCAATGCTTCCAGTCTGCGCACCAACTCTGGAGTCCACACAATAGGTTTGTCAAGCCTACACCTTCCTTGACTATCTGTTGGCTTCACGATCCATTCGTACAACTCAGAGGGGAAGGATGCAAAGAAAATTTCATGGATTTCCATATATAAGTCACAATCTAACCACTCTTCCTTCGATAATCACAAATTCCTATTTTCCTATGCCACGAACTCATGAATCTTCCTATCCAACCAGTCTTCAATTCCTTTCCTTGTCAGATTCTAGTGATACGACATCAAACGTCTCTTATGCAGATCCCACTCCCAACAATGGAACCATTTGTTGGCTTATTGGGGCCTAACCCAGGTTCAGAGTTGATTTAGCCAAACAAATCTCGGTACTACTAGCCCTTTCAACAACAGTCCGCAGAGTGCAGACTAAGGTCCCACCTGAAGTAGTACGGGAGGGTGTTAGAACTAGGTTTCTGTACCATGAAGATGTCTGATGAGTTCAAGTGGTTCGCGGTTTGATCCTCTGCGCAAGTCACTATGCGCACTTTTCCTTACCTTGCAGCCTGATATACTACCTTCCCACAGCCCTACCGAGGAGCTGAACATTGCGCTCTATGTTATTACCCAAGACCTCAATGGGATTTCAACGTTAGTTAATTAACCTTGCCTACTTGAGTGCTTTAATTATACTTAACAATATAAATCATTCATATAGGTGTGCACTATAAATAAACAGTATATTTGCAAATCATATCAAACATGCATTAACCCAAGAACAAATACATAGATTTATGATATAACTTCTCTTTATTAATTTCTTCCTCGGTTACAGACTCGACTCCGCCCTACGCCCTCACTTGTAGGGGTCCGCACACTCAGCTGTGGACTACTAGGCCTCTGCGCACTCAACGTTAGAGCCTTCTCCTACTTTATGACCCAAAGACACACTTTACACTTGTGACTCAATCACTTAGACTTGTTATTCTTCTCTACCATTTTCTCCCCTTTTACACTTAGAGCCTCTCTCTATTTATACAATCCCATGGTCTGCAGACCATGGGTAGGTCTATCCAGGCGACATTACATTACAAAACTAGGGCAGAAAAACCTGTGACTCTATTATACTTTCACGGAGCTTTACAACAAAATTGGGTCAAAACTTGGGCTTTGAGCCCCAAAACATGCCTTGGGGGGATTCCATGCCTAACAGTAAGTGAATGATCATGCATGCAAATGGTGAATGAAAGATTCAGAAAATGGAGCAACATGCATGTGAGTGAAGCAAGTCGCTGAATCGGTGACTGTTCGTGAAAAATAGTTTCACACATGTGACAATAGTGAGATGTTAATGAAAAATGAAATGGTGCTTGTACAAGCTAGTATGCATAAAAATGACAGCAAACCCTCTCTGAAATCAAGAAGACAACATTTATACAAAGCGAAACACAAAAGGTGCTAGAAATGAAACACAAGACATGGAAAGAATACTTACCCCAAAATAATTGAGATGAATGTGCTGACAAATCCTAATCCGATGTCGGATGTCAGAGCTACAAGGTTGATGTGAGGAATGAGCTCTGTAGTGTTCGGTTGATGATTTTTGATAAAATCAAGGTTGTGACACGCATGCTGCAAATCTAGGGAAAGGGACACTTGGTGGGAGGTTTATGAAATGATCCTTGCATATAACCTCCAACTGCCAAAAATAGGTCCCTAAAACAAGGGATGCCTTTTCATTCTGTCTTGGGAGAAGCAGCCCATGCACGCAAGTTTGTTTTGCTTGGTCCCAGAGGGAACTAGTCAATTCAGCGACACATGAAAGAGGCCGCGCAAATGCTGGGAGAAAATGTGCATTGCTGGCTGGGAGTTGAGCTGGCTTCTCAGAAGGTTTGCACAATTTCTATGTAGAGCAGCTAATTGTTGCCTAGATTTGCACAAATTCTGGGCTGAACAACCTAGCTGGGAAGAATTATGCAATTTTTGTTAGACTCACTCTCTTAAAAATCAATAATAAATCCAATTATTAAATTAAATAAATAAAATCATGAGAATTCCTCAAACTAAGGAGTCTAGTTTGGATGAGAGATTCTCTCCAACTAGCTCTCCTAAATTATTGTGTAAGTTGAGAAATTGTCTCAACCAAGTGAGTCTAAGATAGGCACACTATCTTAAGACCACTTACTCATGTATTTAAATGTATTATTAAATTTTTTGAATAATGAGAATTACATGAGCATGAGAGACCACATGATGGCTCTCTGCCTTTTTCGCTAGTTTTATTTTTGTGTGTTAATTTGTTGTGCATATGGTTATATTTCTGTGTGATTCTTCTTCATGTGGTATTTAAGCCACCTTTATGAAAAAAAACTTGTTAGTGCTGCAGTGCACTACGCACAGGGCGAACTACTTAGGTTTTGATTGCAAGCCTTATCCAAACTCTGTCGGCTGCTCAGATGAATATGGCTTCCAAAAGAAAGAGGGTTTGATGGTGCCCTATGTTGTGGAGATTTTTGAGGACTCGTTAATCCACTTAAGGTTTTGGGATAAGCAGAGCGCAAATCAATAGTGCGTAGCATCCACAATCTTACGCCTCTTCAATTCCTCTCAAAGCCATGAGAAGACGTCTTTATTTGTAGTGAAGGAGGAATCATACCATACCTCTGAGAGGGTACCCAAAACTGACTTAAAACTCTCTTTTGTTGTTGCATCACATTTTTGGAATTACTAGCATACAGTCGAAGCAGCCGTATGGATTATGCTGAGAGTTGTTTCCTCTGGATTGTGGATAAACATTGTGTTTTGTTGCAAGAGTACTAGTTGAATTGCAAGCTTGTACATATGTTGTTCAAAGGAGGTTGTTTTTTCAATAGGGCATCGTCGTTGTTTCTTGCAGCGGAATTGTATAAGAAATAATATGCATTGAACGCTTTTGTGGAAGTGACCTACGTCTAAGTAAAAAGAAAAAATTGGAAAACAGTTATTCTCTTGGCAAGTCTCTGGAGTGGACCCACATTATGTCTCTGGCAGAGAGGGGAATTAATTAGAAATCACTGTTAGAGAATGGAAATTTCATGTATTTGGTTCTCAAATCTGATTATGTTACTGTGGAGGGATTCTATATGAGTTGTGGATTCCATGCTAGTCTGTAGTCTATTGCCAAAGAATTGTATAAACTCTCCAAATCTTCCCTCTATCCACGTCATGTTGTAATTTGGACAATTTGGACATTGTTGAAGACCAGCGTGTAATCTGTATGGAGCCATGGATCAACTGTTTTCATGATAGTGGGTTCAAATCATATGGTGGAGGTACCTTTTTACCTACATGGATTGGAGTGGGAGATTGTGCATGCTATTGGGAGATTCCTATTATGAAAATTCCCCTTCTGTTGATTAATTCAATAATTTATTTGTTTCCTTGTTGAATCTTCAAACTACTACTAAATGTATAGTTTCATTGCTTTCTAAAGGCTTGTTATAGGGGACATCTTCACAAGGCTTGTTGGAGGGAGCATCAAAAGTCAAAAGTACAGAAGCTGAGTCAAGTACTGCGAGATGTTGAATGTCGGAAACTGAATTTTTTGGGGAGAATACTAAATGTTGGAGTTGTCAATGCTCCGAGGAAATGAATCAAAGAAGGTGTTGAAGTATTGTTTGCAGAAGGCATGGAAGGAAGACGGTTTTGGCGTTTGATTATTTCACATATCCGCATCTTATACTTTCTATTTTGCGGTCAAAGGAATCGAAAAGGAAATATGAATAATAAATAAAATTATGCACTCAAACTGGTAATTTTCAGAATTGCAATTTCTCCAACAGATTTTAAAGTTTTTATGTGGGCATAAGTTATAAAGTAAAGTTTTTGGAGAGATAAGGTTATGAAATATATTTTTTTTAAAGATTTGAAATCATGATAAAGTTAATGGAGTAATAAGCGCATGCTTTTTGTGGAGTGACAAGGTAAATTTACTTTTGTAAATTTGGAGCAATAAGTGAATTTGTTTAGGTGAAAGACATTATTGTAATCCAAAGTAGTCTTTTACTTTGAGAGTGATTGAGTCACTATAGGCAGTTCGTTGAAGACAAATTGATGCCAAGGAGTTCTCAGTCTATGCTTGAGATGCCTCACTGAAGACATTGTCATGATGATGTATCTTGAAGGTTAATAAAAACATATCTTTTGTGGTGATCATGTCCTAGATCTGCCCAAAATTGAATAAGGGGATCATAGGTACACTTTGTGTCATGAATGTGCTTGCATGATTTAAATCGAATTTATAAAACACTCTCTTTATTATGCTTAAACAAAACAACTACATGTACATAAGAAAGTTTACATATACAAGTCAACGATCAAGCTCCTGAAATCAAAGCTCCCATAATCAATTAAGTTCATAAGCACAAAGTGTCACATCATCAACTTGATAAAAGTAATATTCTGCAACAACATTGTTAGAAAATTATATACTATAGAGCAATGGAACACATAAAATATTGCAGAAATATAAACATAGAAAACACATAAAACAAGAGAGACACAGATATATGTGGTTCACCCTATTTGGGCTACATCCATGGAGAAACAACCAGTCCTTCTTTTATTATATTATCCAGCAAACTGAAGAGATACAACCTACAATAGATCCGTTGTAACTCCCTCTTCGCTCTCAATCTCCTCTCTCTTCCTCACTATGAATACAGATATATATAGACACAATACAATTCCCTCATATATAGTGAGGGGTTGCCTTCTAGGGAAAAAAACCCTAAATTAAACCTAACTTATACCATCAGATCTCCACCTAATGAACGGCCTATATTGACTAGAAATTACTATACTTTTACAAGGCAATTTTACATATATTCTTAGCTTCGGGGGTGCTGCCCCTGAAACCCCTCGCCAGGGGGGGGGGCTCCCAAAAGGTCGCAGCCACCCCCCTTGGACCCTCCCTGCAGCAAATATTTTATGGGCGACATTCGCACCCCATTTCCAACTGGGGTCCAATGTGGTGATACCTTTGAATACAGAAGATAGTCAGGCTCCACACCCAACATTTTCACGATGATGTATCTTGAAGGTTAAGAAAAACATATCTTTTTGTGGTGATCATGTCCTAGATCCACCTGAAATTGAATAAGGGGATCACAGGTACACTCTATGTCGTGAATGTTCTTGCATGATTTGAGTCAAATTTGTAAAACACTCTCTTTATTATGCTTAAACAAAACAACTACATGTACATAAGAAAGTTTACATATACAAGTCATCGATCAAGCTCCTGAAATCAAATCTCCCATAATCAATTAAGTTCATAAGCACAAAGCATCACATCATCAACTTGATAAAAGTAATATTCTACAACAACATTTCACAACAGCTAATTCACACCATCAAGTTAAGGATGCTACAAAATCAAGCATTTCAAGCCAAGAGGACATCAACAACATCAACACTTTTTGTATCACTTGCAGATAAACATTTTTTAACTGAATTATATGGGTGCATTCTCGGCTGTAACAGAAACCCTAATTTGACTTGTTAAGGTGAATACATTAAGTCAAGTAAGTCTTCAACTAAGTCATCAAGATTGAACTTGTCATTTGTATCTTGGGTGCATTTTCAACAGTGTTCGACACCCTTTCCTTTTTTTAAAAATCATCACATTCAATGAGTACATTCAAGAAATCACAAGTGTCAGTAATCAATCAAGCAAGTTAAGTGCAAATCTCTCAACATCAAGCAAGCCTAAAGCTGATTGAAGCTAACATCAAGTGAGCGTGAAACCAAGCAAGTGTGAGTTCAAACAATCAATTATTCAAAAATGTTCAAGCGAGCGTGCAACAATCAATCAAATATCAATCAAGCAAGTTCTAAAAATCTAGCAAGTATTAAAAGCGAGCGAGCATGACTTCTAGCAAGTTATCATGGTGACAAGCATTCAGTTGTTAAAGATTATTAACAATTTGATTCTCTCAACTAATCAAGGCATGGTACAAATTAGCAAAGCCACTCTTGTTGATATTTCAAGGAATCTACAACAAACACATGAAACAATTATGTTCCTTCAACTGGAGTCACAGTTACAAAGAGATCAGTTGCAACATAAGGGTGATGTTTCCAAGTCTTTCATCTGTACAGATGCAGATAAATATGTTGATTCCAAGTCACTGATCCAACTAGCTTCAAGTGTTGAAGTTGTTCTAGTTCAACTTTCTTCCAAACCCATCATCAAGCCATGGGAAGAAATTCAAAGTAATTGAAATCGACGCGGCTTAGGATATGTCAAAGATAACGACCACTTACATATCCCTGATTATTCAAAACCCATTCCGTTCGTCAGTGCCAGATTACTTGAACAAATCACCTCAACAAGTTCTCAGCAACTTGCAGACCAACGTCAATGCACATAAGCTGAAGTTGCAGACAAAAACAAATGCACAAAAACTCAAGTTTCCGACAAACTGAAATGTTCTTATTGTCAAAGAACTAGTCATCTGGAAAATCAATGTTTTGCTCTCCATCCTTGTAGCCATTGCAGCAAGTCAAATCATGCATCAGAGAAATGTTGGAACCAACGACCAGCTAGATTGAAGATAAATTATTCATGGATTGATCCCTTTGAATGGTCATCCACAGCTAGAAGATTATACAAGTTTTACAATTGGATTCACTCACACATTTTGCAACCAATAGTCAAATGAAGATGGTACTCTTGTGCAACTGAATGGTGGAGTACACCAGTGAAATACTCCTCCACCTATAGGGGGGGATTTCAGATATGTTTTGGAGAAGATTGCCTCTCCTTTTAGCTGACAAAGGGGGGAAATGTCAATGAAATTGACAAGTGTTTGTCAGACTAAAAATCTCGACAACATCAGTGAAGCATCTAGCAAGCATCTTCATCAGCCAGTGGGCGATCATCATCAACAAATACACTAGTGGGTGTTCATCAAATTGTGTTAGTGGACACCAGATGTTGTTTTCAAGCAAAGGACAGTTGGATCCTTTTGTGGCTTGACACATGATGGAGTTTTCAAGTGACATTTAGAGATGAATTAGTCATGCAGTTGACTCATGGTCTCTTCATATTGTAGTTTCTTCAACATCCAGCTTTTCACGGTTTTTTAGGCAAATGTTTTTTTGAGGATCAACTTGAGAACTTGGAGGATGGTTCCTTGTTCGTTTTGGATTTATCATTAATAGGGGGAATGTTAGCCTCACTCTCTTAAAAACAAATAATAAATCCAATTATTAAATTAAATAAATAAAATCATGCTAATTCCTTAAACTAAGTAGCCTAGTTTGGATGAGAGATTCTCTCCAACTAGCTCTCCTATATTGGTGTGTAAGTTCAGGAATTGTCTCAACCAAGTGAGTCTAAGATAGACGAACTATATTAAGACCACTTACTCGTGTATTTTAATTTATTATTAATTTTTTTGAATAATGAGAATTACATGAGCATGAGAGACCACATTATGGCTCTTTGCCTTTTCCGCTAGTTTAATTTTTGTGTGCTAATTTGTTGTGCATATGGTTATATGGTTGTGTGATTCTTATTCATTTTCTGGGTAAGGCTTGCTCAGTAGAACTCCACAATTCTAGGGCCCAGTATGTTGCGAGTAAGGATTGCACATTTTCTTGAGGGAAGTCTGGTTGCCCTCTAGATTTCTGCAAATTCTTGAATGAGCTACTCATCCTACTACTAGACCAAGTCTGGATGAACAACCTGTGATGGTAATGCATCAAGGCTTGATCACCAAGCTGTTTTTCTACAAGAAAATCAATGGAGCTTGTGTACTTGATGAGGCAAGAAATGTTGCTATGAAGTTTGGTAGGGAGGCTCCAAAACGAAGCTAAGGCAAAATTTTGCAGGGTGGTTGTAGACACTACAACACTTGGCAACACATTGGTAGAACTCAAGCTCTCTAAATGGACCTTGTTCATGAAAAGCAAGTCTAACATATCTGGAAGTATTGTTTAGTTCTCATCTCCTCTTGGTTCCCACACTAGCTTGATTGTAAGATGTAGCATCTTCCAAGATCTTGGTCGATTGACACACATTCCAATCCAGGACAACACAATTGTTTCAATTGGTGTTGATGGATATATTGGTGCACAAGCAGTATAGTCGTCAGAGTCTCAGTTTCATCTCTGGTGTTGCTTCGCTACTAGGATGCTTGGATAGTACCTCAGTGGAGTCACATAGGAACCTAAGCTAGCTCCGCTACCATCGAGCCTGGCCAGTACCCCAGCGGAGTCACTTGCATCACCTCTCTATGCATGAATGCTTTCTCTTCTTTCACCTTATTCATTTTTCATTTTTTCAAATTTTTTTACACTTTATCATTTTTTCATTTTTCATCTTCATAACTATGCATAACACTTATTCATTTCATAGGCAGAAGAGGGATCCTCACTTATTAAGAGAAAAAGAGGTTGTTCCTTGAGATAATTAGTTTATTATACCTTTGACATGCCTATTATGGTTTCCCCCCTCACCTTACTCTACTTGACTGAGTTGATAAGGATTATCCCAAAAAACAACCGACTAGAGTAGGTGATACTAGTGAGCACGCAAGCATTGTGTTTTCACCAAATTTCACTTCGATCGTTATGTATTTTCCATTGGTGTATCATGGACTGAAGACAATAAGTTCTTACATAAGAGAGCGGACAACAAATAACCAAATGTTGATATTTGTACTTTACCCAGCTTGTTTCAAGAGTCATACATGGTTTCATGCAAAATTAACCTACAAACAAAACAAGCAAACAAATAACAAAGCAAAGCAAAAGTAGAAGAAAACATGAAAGCAAAGAGAGTAAGCAAACAAGCAAGCAAGCAAACAAACCAACAAAGAAAGTAAGCAAACAGTCATGCAAGCAAATGGACTAAAAGCAATCACTACTACTCCTAAGCTAACGGTGCATGGGCCATCTCACATGAAGTGATACTTCCAATGCAGCCACCAACGATTTGGTTGACCCATGTTGGTGAAGGCATGGTTCGTGAAAAAGACAGTTATGCGAACCAGCAAACAAGAAATATGTAACAGTGAAGACAAACACACTCTGAGTTTACAAGCAACCACAGAATAGAGATGAGTGAAAGTGTATGACATGCACTCTATGGAGCTGCCATGGTGTTGTGCTACACTACACACAGATGTTGAGTGTTTGCATTCTCTTGATTTTGTCATGCAAGGAAACATGAGAAAGGTAGACCACTTATGTTGTGCATGTGTGCTCGTTGTGTAATATTTCTCCAACACCTGAGCGATGGGATTGTGTAGTTAGAGTGGAGGAAGCGAAATTTGAGTCTTTCATTGATCTTCAATGCAAAGTAGAGAGTGATGAGGAGCCTTGAGTGTTTAAACAATTTCCTGACCAGAAGTGAAACCAACCTTAGGGCAGCAAGGGCCTGAAATAACCATCAGCTCAGGCTAAAGTGCCTCGACAATTTGTGGGGTTTCAACTCCGTTGAAAAACAGATGATTATAGACCAGTGCCTTATATAGATTAACAACAATTGAATCAACATCATGATCAGATGAAGAAGTAGAGAGATCACGACAACCAAGATCATAAAATTTAGTATGTTTGTCGACATCCTCATGATTTGATGAATCAGGCAGACGGGTAGATAAAATAAAATATGTTCACCCTCTGTGTTTTTAGAAATGACAGATGAGAGATTGGATGTATTTCCAAAGGAATATGTGTCCTCTCCACAATGTGATGATAGATTGACGTCCAACATGTCCTGTGAATGACTGGAAGTAGAAACATTTGGAAATGTGTTTTCACAGGAGAAATTAAGAGTGGAAGAATCACAAGGGATGTCAGGATGAAGAGGATGAGGCACAGTTGGAAGGGAGTCATCCTTCACCATGGGTTGTTCTTTAGATTCCCACAAACACTCATCATGAATGATGGTGCAGGTTGGCTACATAACACCAACTCCATTGACAACTTGATACTCGTTCACAACAGGTGAGGAGTCTGGAATGGAAGAACACAAGACAGTACAATCTGCAAGATCAATAAAACATGAGAACGAAGGTCAAGGGAATGAATCCACGTCACAACCAATAGGCTTGCAAGCCAAATCTATGCTGATATCAAGATTAGGTGAGGTGGGACGATGTAACAGAGGTATGTGCATGATCTCTCACATCACTCCACGATGGTGGAGCTATTTGATGAGGTGAAGGCATATAGTCACTTGTGAAAGCGACTGTGCCTGCTCGTGATTGTGCAGCTCCATCACTGGAGTATGAGTGGGATACGAGTGATTTCAAGGATTATGGATTTTTAGATATGTAAAGAAGATACTCAAATATCCCATCGAGAAATTCCCAATCAATATCATCTTCGAGGAATCATTATGCAAGATTACAAAAGTGTGTGTGAAATTGTTCAACAGATTCATCGGGTTCTTTTCATAATTTCAAATTTTCTTTGTCGAGTGCTTTATAGTCAAAGTGATTGAAATCACGGTCTATCTCTGTGATCAGATGAGCAAGAGAATGAATAGATATTCTAGGCAACGTGGCACACCAGTGCTTTGGGTTCCCTCTAAGCGTGTAGACGAACAGCGCAGACCTCATGTATTCTTCAAAGAATCCATGTCTTTCGCATGAGCCTACAATGCTAACTGCATTTCTAACCAAAGCTACGTGGCCTCCACCATCATATGTTTTATGAGACAAGTTATTCGAGAGCTTTTCTGAGATAATGAAATCATTTCCATAAGACATACATTCCAGAAGAGCAACTCAGTAGTTAGTCATGATAAATATGTAAAGGTTCAAAATAGATGTGAGGACTTAGCTTGTCATTTGGCCCTCCTTCTAGCACCAAAATATTGATGGTTATTGACCCACCAACATGTAAGGGGATCACCCCGGTAAGAAGTCTTGATTAGACCTTAGACCGTTTGGTGTAGGAATCCTAGTAGTGGGTCATACGTTAATGCCTTGACTGTGATTTCACACAGAGGCAAGTAAGATGTCTCTATTGGTAACAAGGGTGTGACAGCTACAACAAGCCAAGGAAGGTGCATGAGAAACTCTAACCCACTGAGGGTGAGGTGAGTACGCCCCTTCAAAACCTGTAATAGTATGTAGCTTTGAAGGGAACACATGAGCAAAGGTGCATCACAAGCTGGAAAGAAAGTTAGCGATCAATCCAAAGTCATGGTTAAACCAACAACACATTTTAGAAAGATTCATACATACTTATACAGAATAGTCCATACATGCATGCGTAAGAAAACAAATACATATATCATTTAGAGTAAACCAGATAGCATAGAATACAATACAACATATGCATGAAATTTGTTGGCTCTGTTATATTAAGTGTAAGTTCTAGTCATACAATACATCCATGTCCAACCACTAGTTCCAATAGTGGAACATTGTAGTCCCAACTGTCTACTCCTCCAAAGAGATGTACTAGCTCTACACAATGGAGAAGCCAAGGCTCCTTACAATATTGTCCAAGTTTTCTCTAAGATACTCTTATCGAAACTTGGTTGACCAAAAGCCTTTACAATGAACTGTGAGGTTCTATTTATAGCAAAGGGTGGGGTGACCCTTGGCATTCCCCTTTGTGATATTTCATCTACCCTAATGACTCTTCATCTACTCTATGACTGTTATATCCAACTATTGACATTTGAACTTCCACTTGAAACGACATTACATTACAATGCACATGTGCTCATATGAGACAAAATGGCTTGATCAAGCCATGCAAGACATCAATGACACTTGGTCCATTGTGGTGAGACCAACTCTTTGACATGCTTGTGATGGTGAAGGTGGTGAGTTGATGCCAACCTTAGTTGTATGTGATGGTGTGCATGCACCCCATGGTGACATCTTGCTGAAGCAAACTCATGCCTCCGTTGCATCCAGGTGCATTGGTGTGGCTCCTTCATCCAACTCATCTGCTAACATGCGAATGGTTTTCTTGGCATGACAGAACCGACAACACACTGATGCATAGTGTCCATGATGATCTTCTAGTGTGTGCTGGTTGTCATGTGCATCAATTATCAACTACGTGCACAGCTCCAGTCGGAGCTACTTCTTGTCTTTGCCTTGGCGAGTGTGATGAATGGGTTGGATTGCATGTGTGCACATAATGACATGCATGTTATTGAATCCCTTGCATGCGATCAACAACACTTCTCACCGTGTCTACTCCGTGCCAGCTGCTGGGAAGGATCTATAACTTGTACAGGTGTAGTTTCATCTGTGAGTGCATGTTGCAACCCCTATTGTTCTTGTTCTTGCTGCAACTCATTCGCTTGTCTGTGCAACTCATGTTATTCCTTGAGTTACTGCTTCAACACATGAAACTCCTTCTTTGTTCCATTCTTTGTCTTCATGCTACCATGCCATCACTTGATAGCCTGAGTCTCCAATGTTGCTTTCATCATCTGTGGATCTGCTTAAACTTGCAACTTTGTTCCGCCTCCATTTTGTCAACAACCTTCCTCTTGCATTCATTGCATCCAGTTTTCTACCTTTAGCTATTGTTCATGTTGCTACTCGTTGTGATGCTACTTCCGTCATATCTTGATATCCTCGTCTACGAACAACTTGATGCGTTCGTGAGTAGGCAAGCTCATAGACACTTGATCGACTGCATCCCCTAGTGTGCTCTGAATGGTGTCTTCAACTCTGCTCTCCTGGAAACCATTGTACCCGTGCTGCTGAGAGGTAGATTGATCTAGAATTTATCGAGGATAAAGAATGAAAGGTATTATAGACTCATGTGCATGGATGTGCCTATGTTACTTTATGCAATGGATCGATAAGATTGAAAAATACATAGATACTGAGGCACTCAAAGAAAACATAACAGTCAAACATGTACAGAAAACATGTTTAATAAGGAGTTCACCCAATGCTCCTAGGCTACATCTCCTGGTCCAGCCTTTTAGTGGTTGCCTCTCTATAATGTTTTCACGTAGAGTTTTAAAACAGTGAGCTCGATTCGAATCTTACTAATAGAATGGAGTGCATAGACTCTCCTTACTGAAACTCAACCTCTGAGGGTCACAGTAGTATGACAGGTCTATACGGAGGAGCTTGCTTGAACCTCTCAAGCCTTCAATGGAGTATATAGACTCTCTCACTCTCTCTGGTTGTGTCTGGCTCGATGCTGCCTTCAAGTCAGCTCGACTTGTACTCTCTACTCTCTGCTATTAGCTTTCTATGTCTCTGTGTGTTTCCTCTCTGTATGCTGCCTCTTCTCTACTTCTGTCAGTTCGTGGCTTTAAAGCCAATCTGCTCTTTGACTGCTTGTTTCTGCTTCCCAGCCTTTTGGTTTCCTTTCCTCTGTCCATTCAAATTCCTCTGCTCTACATCATCATCACTAGGTAACACCTTGGAGTGAGGTGGCCACCTTTTTGCTAACGAACTGGGTGTCAGATTCCCTGAATCATATTCAAATGGCCATTAAATATGTTTACTTAAAGATCGCCCATGAACACGAATCGTTTGCCAACTCATCATCCATGTCGGATGTCAAATCCCTATCATCTTTCTTTTTGACCTGTCAAATCTAGTCAGTTAGTGGGCCACATCTCCACCATCGATCTAGACCCCCCAGATCCTACGGTTGTCCTTCATATTGGGTGGACAAGTCGCACAGTGTTTACCCATCTGATGAGGGCAGTTTTCTCTCTCATCCATCAGATGCGTCACTCGATGTGTGGCATCGGGTGGGACTCAGTCAAAACTACTTACCACCTTGAAGCCTTTCGATATCCTACTGGTTTTGGGGACTCCCACGCTATAGAACTGAAACAGTTACTTTTTTGAGTTTTATAGCGTTTTCGGGTCCGAGCGTTTCAGGGCTTTCCTTCACTGAGGGGGATGCCCTGCGATACGTGATTAGCACTAATCACATATCAGAATCCACCTATGTTTCCCAATTTAGCCTCCAGATTTTCTAGTTTAGTGCCTTTGCGCTTTACCATGGGACAACAGTCTGCGTGCTTGACCGAGGCTCCTCATTGCTCCGCTCTGGCAACAACTGCAATTGTTATGAGGATTCCTTCTAATATCTTTGATCTTTTCTAGGACTTGAATCTTTTAGCATAATTTGAAATAGTCATGAAACTTAGAGAGTTTTAGGATCCAATTTAGATCACGGCCTTCCCACTGAAAAAGCTTTTAGACCACCAAAAGTTGGTTTTCTTTGAAGCATCAATCAAGTGAGGGTATTGCTTCCTCGCTTGCTCAATTTCTATCCATTTCACATTGCTTGGCTTTGAACCTTTGAGTCCAATCCTGAGGTACTCAACATCCCCTCTGTGCGTAGTTCTTACCTTCCTGTCTAGAACTATATCTTCCTGCAACTCATTAAGATATTCAGGTAACAGATCATCAATAGAAGGCAATTGACTCTGCTCTTCGGGATCTTCAATTAATGAAGGTTCAAATAGTCTCAAGCTGTCTGCATTAACAACTGATTAGATGTGCATGTAAGCTGGTAGATCAAGGTGAAAAGAATTCGCACCAATTTTCTCAATTATCTTGAAAGGTCCATACCTTATTGGCTTCAACTTCTTACCTTCACCTTGCGTCCTGTCTTTGCTGATATACAGCCAGGCTTGGTCACCAACTTGGAAACAATGCTCCATCTAATGCTTGTCATGCCTTGCCTTGTACTTGGCTTGGCTCTTTTCCAACTCTTCTTGTACTACCTGGTGAATCTCATGGATTTGTTCAATTAACTTGGTTGCTTTGTCCACATCACTGTGTCCATCAACTGCTATGTCTTTACTAAAGACAAAATCCAAGGGAGACCTTGGTGTGAAACCAAAACAGGTCTCAAAAGGAGATCTCTATGTAGAAGAATGTTTAGCTCAGTTGTAAGCATGCTGAACATAGCATAAATGTTCATCCCAAAGTTTGGGATTCTTACTACAATAGCCTCTGAGCAACTGGATCATTGTCATGTTGACCATCTATTTGTGGATGAAAAGCTGTGCTTTTATTCAACCTAGTGTCCATCAATTCCCACAAGCTTGACCAAAATTTCCCAGCAAATCAGGTATCTCGATCAAATATTATGGAAGTGGGTAATCCAAAATGAACCCATACATGTTGAAAGAACAACTTTGTAGTTTGTTCAGTTGTTATCTATTTTTTACAAGGTATTAAAATAGACATTTTGCTTAATCTATCCACAACAACATATAAATAGTCATGACCTTTCCTAGATTTAGGCAGTCCTCCAACAAAGTCCATGGAAACACTTTCCCAAGGATGAGAAGGAACTGGTAGTGGAGTGTACAAGCCTAGTTTTCTATTGTCGGGCTTGCGTTTAGCACACATGGTACACCCTCTTACATACCTAGAAACTGTCTCATTCATTTTCAGCCAATAACAAAATCTTTGCAATTGTGCAACCATTTTACGTACACCAAAGTGACCTGATATTAGGGAAGTGTGTGCTTCTCGAATTATCTTTAATCTTTCAATTTGTGGAATGCATAATGTTATGCCCCTATAATAATAGGTGTCATATATCATGATTGACTTGGTTTAACTCTAAAATATGTTCATACCTTTGCTTGTTGCAAATGTTTTCCATATTTGTGAGAATTAAAAAAATTAAAAGATGTAAAGAGGGTATGCCCTAGAAAAAGAATAAAAAGGTGAAAAGAATAAAGAAAAGGTAAAAAAAATGAAAGAAAGTGAACCCCAACAAAAAAGAAAAGACCATGAAAGTGTGCAAGCCTAAATGCCACTACTATTTACTTTATGCATAATAAAGATTGTGTACAACTTGTTACTTATGCCACAATCCATGGTAACCAAATAGTTTAATCATGGTTATTCCATGTTTTGAATTTCATGCTTAGAGATAGAGAATAAAATCTAACCAGACTATTTAATCTTGGCAGATAAGTAGATAGGTAGAGTGAATAAAAGAAACTCAACAGTTTAATCTAAGCCCTTGGATGTAATAAGTGTAGATTTAGATAGATATCACTATGTAAAAGAAAACAAAGTTTGAAAAGGGTTTGACAGTCTAAGTGCACCCTAATAAAGAAGTGGAAATGCTAGGATAAAGTAGCTAGGGCAAGTAGATGATTGTTGCAGAATAAATGTGTGGTGAATGGTTAAGTTTAATTCTTAAATCTTTTTCTTTCATCACTTGGACAAAGCACAACTCACATTGGAGACAACACATCAAGGAAACAAAGTCAAATTAATTAACTTCCTTACTCCATTTTCCCCTAAAAATTCACTAATTTCCCCTAAGTGCTAAAGGTACCTATAAACAAGTTAGAGGGGCTCAGAGCATTTCTCTGACTTTTGGAGGGACCAAACCCTTGGCCCAATAATTTGAAATACCTAAAGTACTTAAATCCCCTTCATCAACATTTACCCCTCCATAAAATCATTCATTCCCTTAATAAAGCTTTTCCTAAGTAAAATCCTATTTTACTTAGGGAAATTAAAACATTCTCCATATAAACCCTCATATTCACTTAGCCTAAGTATTAAATGTGTATGATGAAAATGCTTTCAGAAACATTTTAACTTAGTGCACATTCATATCTTACAAAATCATATTAACTACTAATTAATATTATTATTTAACTCCAGAAAATAAACTACCCCTTACTTGTATTATTATTACAAACCCAATAAGTTATATATCCCGCTCCATGGTTGCAATGTAACCTTAATAATGTTTGGTAATGTGATTAATTAGTCAACCCATGACTAATTAAGAACCTCGACGCCTGCCATGCCAAATAAAGGGTTAATTGATCATCAAGATTAATTAACAACTTTCGACCAATCACATCGCCCCTAATGTAGATAAAGTCTTTAATTAAACATCGGGTGCCCTCCCTCAATGATTAGTCACTTCCCACACTCCAACCATCGTCCGATCAGATCCCTCAGATCCATCGGTCATCGCTCATATTGGGTGGACCTTTTGGTTAGATGTTAAATGCGCGATATGAGTGATTTTCCCAAAAGTGTCGATGCTACGTGTCAACTGACTAGTGGAATCACGCAGCCCTCCCTCAATACTGCCAACCACCAATAAGCAGTGTGATGAAACCTGCTTACCGCCTCCCACAAATGACAAAACATCACATCGTTAAGATGATGCCACCTGTCTTTGTCACTAAACCCGCCAAAATATTTACTTTGCATAAAAAATTATTATAATACATTCTTCGTCCTTTATCTAGAACAATTCCATGCATACACACAGTATGTCGAAATCAACTAGTTCATCCCCAAACTATCAACCACCTTGAACGCTACCCTTCAACGCCGCTCCAGTCTACTGTGTGCATCCTGCGAATGTGAACATCCTTGCTAGTTGCCCAGAAATAGGTATTTACTAGACTTTCTCCTAGAAACCTTGTTATATGCTAATAATTCCTCTAAATTGCTTTAAAACCCAAAATTTTCAGTATATTTGAGTTGCTAAGCTTAGTTCAAAACCCCCAGACACCTCTGTTTTCAACAATTTCATTGGAAATCCTAGTTTCGTCCCTGAAAACACAAGAACTAGTATGGAAACCCCCGTGGCCCTCAATGTACCTCTAGTCAATGCTTCCCATAAAGACTTGGATTACCTTCCATTAGTAGATAAATACTTCCAAATAAAGGACCTTGAACCTGATAAATGCCCCCTAAAAGTATATTTTTGATGCCAAGATGATTACATGAACAATTCGGATACCATAGGACGTTGGGAATCAAATCTCCCAAAGTACCTATTCCCTTTTGTGCACATTTTCCCGGACATTATCCACCAATGCCAGGCCAATTATAACCCTAACCTCAGAGCCGTAATGTCCCCTGATTAGTTAGTCCTGTTTACCATTACTGCTGATTCAATTAACAAAATGTTATAGCTTCAGCCCGGCCAGAACCTCACCCCCATTTCCATTGGAGAATTACTTGAAAAATCCACCAAAATGTATAATTCTAAACTCAGCCGTATTTGCCATACCTTCATGGATAAGAATCATCTACCCAAAGATCCCCCTCCCTATCTGAGATGTTTCTTCACTGAGATGGGCCAAAATATTGTTAATATGATTGCTGCCATTATGGGTTTCAATACTAGTGAGTTTGTTGATGAATTGACCCTAGTTCTCATGTCTATCTTCACCCATGGACAACCTCTTGCTGTCAAATATGACTATGCTGCATTCATTACTGAGAAAATCCATGACCAGTTCATGAGGCTAGAAAATGAGAGAGTGTTTAAGTATTCTACAATCATATATCACCTCTTCCTTTACTATCAATCTGACAATTTCCCTTTCTCTATGCATAAGCTTGATACAAAAGGTAGCGCTAGGTCAGTCATTTTCTAGACCTCTATCTTTCACTACTCACCCTCCTCTTCCTATTCATATATAGATTTCATTGATCAGTTTGTCCATCCTATAACTACCATACTGACAGGAAGTTCTCCTCCTAGAATTAGTGATGATATCAAAAGAATCCTTCAGTTTTCAAAGAAGTATAGGATAGGTGACTGGTACTTATACCAGAATCATACTGAGATCAAAGTCTCTGGGTGTGAACTGCCTCCATTTAAATTGCCCAAATATGTCCCCATGAGATTATTTTCCCTAGAGTACTATAGGCAAATAATCAACTCTGATCAAATCCATTTTGTGAAAGCAAAGAAGAAAGCCCAGTTGAGAATCAAAGACCACTGAGGCCTATTTGTGTGCAACAACAGAAAGGCAGGGCAAGAAGCAGAAGAAATCATAGAAAGGAGGATGCATTTAAAGAAAAGATTTGCTTGGGCCTATGATCCTCACAATTTCATCTGTGATAGAAGGATAAAACACAAGTTATCACCTTATATCCATCACAACATCCCTGAAATAGAACAATATGCCAATATGAATGAATGGAGGGAAGGGACATTGATAGAGCAAGATAGTGATAAAGTTGAAGTTGAGAATGTGATGAAAGATTTGGACAAAAGACTTGACTTGGACTCCTTTGTACAAGTGCATGCAGATTCTTCCCAAAGGCCAACCTAGGAAACCAATGCTCCCACAGTCGAGCCTTCACATAGGCAAACTCAGGAAACAGGTCCATCTACATCAAAACAACCAGATACAACAAAATAGCCAGAGAAATCAGAGTAGCAGCCTGAAATCTCTGTAGAGTTGGACCCATGATAGCCACATCCAAATCAAACTAATATGGGAAATCCTCCAGTACTACAAACTCCTCTAAATGAGGAAAAGAATCTAAAAAGAGATAGGGAAGCAACTACCCCTCCAAGCATACCCACAGATCAACCCTTTTCTAAGAGGCAAAGGATGAATCCATATTTAGAGGAGGAATTCATTGGAGAAACTACAAAAAGCATGAGAAAAGAAGGGACAGATAGTTTACAAACATTCCCAACAGGTGGGACACCCTCAAGTTCACATAGGCAAGAGCTAGAAAGACAACAGAGCATAGAAGTTTCATCTCTCAAGTCTTCTTCTGAGAAGATTATAGATATAAAGGGAAAGTTTAAAGAAATCAAGACAAAGAATGAGCAACTGAAGGCCCAAGCTTATGCTTAGTACTTAAAGATGGTCCCTACAAGCCAAACTAGATTGATGTCAGCCTTTGACATCAAAGAGGGCAAAATGCAAATGAGCGTCCTAAAGCCCATAGTGCTGCAGCCAAAATCCTTGGCAGATTATCTCAAAACTGACTTTGAAGTCATGGCTAAAGACATCCACCCTATTGATCATATTGAATTACACAAGCAAACAGGTGAGATGGTCTACTCAACACTAATTAGTAAAGCAATGATGGCTCATAGATTGCAAGATTCATTGAGCAACATTACAACCCAATTGCAGCTAGAGAAAGCCTCCTCATAGGCAAAAGATAACAGGATAAAATCACTGGAAGAGTTAGTAATTGAGTTGGGTTATGACCCAAAATATGTTAAAACAACAGAAAGCTTAATTAAGGAAAAGAATGAAGACATAGCTGCACTTAGAAAATAGTTGAAGTTGCCACCACTCATTCACCCTTAGACTACCGAAGTGATAGAGAAGAAAAATGAAGAATAACTTATGGAATTAGCCCTTAAGTTAAACGAGCAATTGAAGGAAATAGAGTAGGAATTAGAGAAAGCAGTGCTGTCAAGGCAGAGTGATTCGACCACACAGCCTCAAACTGTAGTGCCAGTAGTTTCAACAACAGTCCCTTCTACACTGGCAACTTTTTAGCACCAAACATTCCTTTGGGAACAACTACACCCATAGAGGCAACAGGTACATCACAGGCAGATACACCTACACAGAGCACAAAAGACTTGATTAAGTCAATGGAAGAAATGAAACTCCAAGTAACAGAGCTACAGAAAGTAAAAGAGAAATTCACTACTTTGGAGCAGAAATATGATATATCAAAGATGAATTATGCAGAAGAAATAAGAAAAAACAAAGTCATGACATAGAAAATTAAAGCATTAGAGAAGGATCTATCATTTGAAAAGCCTTGGATAGACATCATGAAAATATTTTGGACCAATATCATTGATTCCATCAATGATATTTGGTCATCAATACAGATTGATTTAGTAAAGCTTGCTCTTGAAGAAATTGAGAAGACCAAAGAAGAGCTAGGCAAGAAACCTGAGCAAGCTGTTACATTAATCAATTTTCTGAACAGTAAAAATAGTTAATAGTTGAGGATAGGACTGCTACTATCCTTGAAATAAAGAAAGTGTTGACCAAAAGGAATTTTATGTAAGGCTTGGAACGAAGATGTCAAATCATGTAGGAAGATATAGATGATTTCATGAAGAAATTTGACATCTTAAGAATGAAAGGGCTCCCCAGTCCTTTAGTCATCAATGATAAGTTAATGGTTCAGATTGAGTACATTAACAAATTACATCAACAAGCTGATAGTCAAGCTAGCTCATCTTCAGCGAAGGCATTACCAACAAGGAAAGTGTTGTACAACGGTTTAGAGAACCTCTTTTTCATTGAACATGAAGTAAGACGCTTATTCCTAGTACAGCCCATTTTTGTAAAATATATAGAAGCAGATGAAATTTACAGGAAGCTGACAAAAACAAGAATACCAAAGAATGATTTTTGGACCAACATGACTGACATCCTATAAATTACCATGGTAAGCAGTGAGGTAAATAGAAATATTTACCATAATAAATTTTGGTAAAAAGGATTACTACTGGTGAACAGGTAAAGAGTATCAATTACACGTGAAAAAGCATCAGTTAAAATGATCAAATCTGATGTCCAGCACAGAGTTACTAAGACAACAACAAGATGTAGATTCGTAGAGCATGCCTCCAACTCCTTCAACAAAAAGAAGGAAAGCAAAAATCAGTTCATTATTTGTCACTATATTTGAGACCATCTGTCTCTATATTTGTGTAAATAGATATTTTATCTTCCTAGAATAAATCTCATTTAGTTATGATATATTTTGATGTAAATTTTGTATAAATACTTCTTTATAAGTATTTATACAAATACTTCTTTATAAGTATCAGAGGTGGATTCAAAGACATTTTTATAGACATTTTCTTCTGGAATTGAAGTGCTATTGTACCAAGACTTGTATGGCTTGCTGGATCAAGGAATAAAATAAAGACTGTTCATAGGATACTTGTGTCAAACAGAAATCAAATAAGTATTCTATATCTCTTGTTTATTATTGTTTTTCATCTGTTTATTATGTTTTCATGAAACCTGAATGATAAGCAAGTAATGATTTTTCAGAAATTGCTTTACTGCACTCTGTTTTAAACTGTTTATCTTCTCAATGTTTTCTACTATACTATCATAGTTAGGGAATTATTGAATGCTCCCTTACTTTGTAGTTTATCCCTTTGGTCCAATTGAACAAAGAATTCTTAATTGCCCTTTGTTGATAGGCCTCTTTTGTTCCTCATTTTGAGCCCAGTTAAAGGATTCTTGATTGCCCTTTATCCCTGGTTAAGACCATTTCATCCATTTGAACCTGAGATTTGCCTTTTGTTTTACTACCTTGCCCTGTGAGTTTTCCCTTTAGTAAATGATCTGATCCAATTAAGCCAGTATTCGATTGAATCCATGGCCCAATGGCTTGAAGGCCTTACTCTATCCATCTGTTCCCAGAATTCCACCACCCAACCAAAAATCCCCTACAAGCTTTCATAGCTAGCCTAATATCTCACAACACAAAGCTAAATCATAAAGAGAGAGCCCTCTTCGAGTATAGCTTGTTTAGATTCTATACTAAAAATATTGGTTTGTGGTTACCTTGAAGTGTCCCTTCTTTTGATAACTTCTAATGGAAAATCTGAGTGATAACACATAGCTTCCCACAATGATACAAGAGTTGGTCTTTAATATGATAATCCAATTCTTCTACTCATTTGCCTTGACTCAAAGTTGCATATACATCTTTAAAATATATATCTTGAGCATATTGTTTAATGTAGCTTTCATGCAATACTGAATTATGCTTAAGTATAGTAGATGCATTTATAATTGGTCTAGATAACATATTTGCAACTTTATTGTGTATGCCTTTTTTATATATGATGACTAAATGAAACTGTTGTAGAAAACCCATCCATCTATAGTGTCTTGATTGCTGCAACTTAGTTTGGGAGTGCAAATATTGAAGTGGTTGATGATCAATATGTATAACTATCTCTTTGCCCATTAAGTAATGTTTCCACTTTTTCACACTCTATACTAATGCATACAATTCCTTATCATATGTGGGATAGTGAACTACTATTGAATTAAATGTCTCAGAATGATAACATATGGGTTTACCATGCTGCATCAACATTGCTCCCATGGCATAGTCACTAGCATCTGTTTCAATCTCAAATGGTCTTTGAAGATCGGGTAGTGCTAGTACTGGTGTTGTACTAATCTTTTGTTTCAAGGTGTCGAAAGCTTTCTGTTGTTTTCCTCCCCACTAAAACACCTTGTTCAATCCTGTTAAAGCATGTAAGGGAGCTGCAATCAATGAAAAGTTAGAAATAAACTTTCTCAAATATTGTGCTGCTCCTAAGAAGCTTCTAACCTTTGTAGCAGATTTGGGCTTAGGCCAGTTTAAAATGTCTGAAACCTTAGAGGGTTCTATCTTCAATTCACTACCCCTACTATATGTCCCAAATAATTCAAAGATATTTTTCCAAATTCACATTTTGAGAGTTTAACATAAAAAATTTCTCTTTTCAAAACATCCAGTGTCTGCTTAACATGCTTTAAATGTTCTTCCTACATTTTTCTAAATATAAGAATGTTATCCCAATATACAATGACAAAATCATCAAGAAAAGGTCTGAGTACATCATTCATTACTCTCATGAAAGTAGCAGGAGCATTAGTTAAGACAAAAGGCATAACCAGCCACTCATACAATCCTGCTTTGTTTTGAAACCTGTCTTCCATGCATCTTGCTCTGTGACTTTGACCTGATGATAGCCACTATGAAAGTCCAACTTGGAAAAATAAATAGCCTCTTTCAACTGATCTAATAGATCATCAATGCGAGGAAGGGGATAACGATTTTTTATCATTATCTTATTCAAGCTTGGTAATCAATGCACATTCTCCATGAGCCATCTTTCTTTTTCACCAAAACGATTGGAGACCCACATGGTGATGTGCTAGGTCTGATGAACCCTTTCTCAAGCAACTCCTGTACCTACTTCTTGATTTTTGCATTCTCTAAAGCAGACAACTTGTACATTCCGATGTTAGGCAATGGAGCATCTTGCTGCAAATTAATATCATGCACTATTTCCTTTTTGGGTGGTAGACCTTTAGGTTCCTGAAACAATACGTCATATTCTGAAACAACTTTTTCTAAATCATCTTGCTGTTTAGCATCACAACCCTCAAATACATTGGTTTTATCAGGTTTCTTTTCCTTTACAACCATCAATAAAAATTGTTTACATGAATTTACAATTCGTTTCATCTGCCCTGCATTTATGAGAGTATAATTATTCTCAAGCTTATGAGCTATTACAATATATTCGATTCCATCTTTAACGAGTAGATACTTGTTCTCAGCTCTATAGAAAATAGTTTTTCTATTATACAAGTAAGGAATTCCTAAAACAATTCCACATATATCCAAAGGAACTATATCTAACTCAACCTCATCTACAAATGTTGACCGAAAAGAAAACTTAAGTTTACATTGTCTAGTCGCTTGTAGCTTTGCTTTATCACATAGCCAACCTAATGGATATGGTTTCTTGTGAGGTGTGGTTAGTAATCCCAACTTCTTTACAATTGCTTCAGAAATTAAATTTACTTGTGAGCCACTATAAAACAAAGTACCAAGCTTTTGATGATTGGAAATAACTTGAATATGAAAAATCTCACGTATTTTTCTCTCATTTTCTTCATTATCAGTAGATTGTGCAGAATTACTAGTAGATACTTCAGAATTTTTACCTTCTATACCTGTGGCTGCAATTGTTGCTTTATCTCCTGAGTCTAACCCCAAATATTTTTGAATAGCTGCAACAATCTTCTTCTTCTTTCCCTTGAACTTCTTAGGTTTCAGCTCTGGATGCAGAATGTAGCAGTGTTCATCATCATGCCCATCCTTCTTACAGTGAATGCATGAAGACTTTCTCTTCTGTACAGTGTTTGTCTTCCTCTCTTTCCATTTCTGTTTTTGTTTCTCCTTATTTTTGCTTGCAGTGGGTTGGGATGATCCCCCAAATTTTGGGTTCCCATTCTTACCTTTAGTTTCTAGATGTGTAGCCTGAACAGATACCTCATCTATGCTAGTGGGATTAAACATGAGGATAGTGTGCCTCATGTAGCTGAGTAGACCACCTATATACTTCAACAGAGTCTCAGGTGAGTCTAGATAAATTCCTAGAATCAAGCTCTTTTCCTAAATTCTTGGGTGTAACCTTGTACACTTTTCCCTTTTAGTTGTTGAAGAGTTTGCCAGCTCATCGTGGCTTGTTGCATGTAGGCTAGTGCATAGAATTTCTTTTTAATTGTAGAAACAAATTCACTCCAGACAGAAAGAATCTTACCATGTTTCTTCATCTCAGCTTGTGTCCTAACTTCCCACCATACCAAGGCAGTGCCTCCAAGGCGTAGGCTGGCCAGCTGAATCTTACTCTTGTCTGAGTCAATACTTTGCACTCTGCAATAAACATCAATCTGCCGGATCCAATTATCGAACTTCTTTGCATTCAACTCTCCATCATATATTGGTAAATCAAATTTAACATCTAATTTAATCAAACATGTCTTCTTTTTATTTTCAGGGCTATTAGGAGGCATCAGAAATTTTTCTTCTTTCCCTTTGCCTTTGGAGTGGTCATGGAGGAGAGATTCTTCTACTCCTTTGTCTTGTTTAGAGCTTGATGCATCTTCATCTTTATGTTTCTTATAGTCCCTATACATTTCCTCCACCATGGATTTCAGGGTCATAAAACTATCCATGAATTGGGGGTCTGATTCCAAGGGATTTTCTCCTGACATTTTCCTCTTAGAATAGACTCTTCCAATTTCTAGGTTAGTTTCAGCCAATTCTCCTTCTCCCAATTCAAGCTTTGATCTAGTTAGCATTCAACAACAAAACCCAGCACAAGCTTGTCTAACCTTAATAAACTTGAGCTCTGATACCACTTGATATGGAATTTATCCAGGATAAAGAATAAAAGGTATTACAGACTCATGTGCATGGGTGTGCCTATGTTACTTTATACAATGGATTGATAAGATTGCGAAATACATAGACACTGAGGAAATCAGAGAAAACATAATAGTCAAACATGTAAACAAAACAATTTTAATAAGGAGTTCACCCAATGCTCCTGGGCTACGTCTCTTGGTCCAGCCTTTCTATTGAGTCTTGAAAATGTCATTCATTTCCATTACACTTTCACTATTATGTCCATTATATGACCTCCATTTCACCTCCATTTCACTACTATGTCACTACATTTATTCCACTTTAATGATCATTGGGCCACATTTATTTTTTCCAAACTTTATTAATTCTAAGCCTTTTAAGTGAATTTGTGGTTAAAAATTAGAAAATAATGTGCATATGCTTATACCTAACAAATGGGTTGAAATTGTTGACATGTGTAGGTTGAAAGGAGGCTTCTAGAAGACCCTTATGTTGTACTCTAAGGCCAAATTCAAATTTGAGTGGAAAGAATCATGGGGTCATGAGGATATGTGTTACATCTCCTAATTATATTGTAACTCTAAGAAGGCATGTGTTTTATCAGTTCCTATTTTGATTAGGACTCTAGAGGTAGAGGGAGAGATTCATGGACTCTCATTAATGAGATGGCTTCTCATCTTTTTGTATAAATAGGAGATCTCTCTCCTTCATTTGTTAGCTTGGCTTGGCTTTTAGTTCTTTTAGCTTGGAGTTTGTAGTTCTTCCTTGATGGCTTTTGAAAGCTTTGGAGAACTTTGTTGTACTTTGCAATTTTGAAGAATTTGAATAAAGCTTTGATGTTATCAACATGGAAGGAGATGTGAAGTAGATGCCATGGAGCACATTAGAATGTAAGGTAGAGTAGATTTCATTTTGTAATTTGCTTTGATTTCATTATGTCATTTGATTGCTTTCAAGTTTGATAGATTAGATTTTCCATTCATGCAATTTTAATTCATGTAAGTGTGTTCAACCGGTTGATTGTAGATTAGTTTTTCTTTACATGTTTTTGCATCAAATAATGAAATGAGATTTTCCTCTCTGCTGACTTTGTTTTTTTAGCTTTTCAATTTCAGTTATGCTTTGATTTCAGTCTTGTTCATTTGCTTTGTTAAGTTAGTTTAGAAATCAATTCACTCATGTCATTGATGGTTACCTCCGAAAGCCACAACGAGACTACTGGCGAAGGATCGAATTATGAATGTGTGATTTGATTTTAGTTTTACTTTTCTGCAATTAGATATAAATTGCTCATATCATTGATGGTTACCTCCAAAATCCATAGCAGGACTACTGGCGAGGGATCGAATTATGAATGTGTGATTTTATTTTAGTTTTAGTTTTCTGCAATTAGATATTAAATTGCTCATATCATTGATGGTTACCTCCGAAAGCCATAGCAGGACTACTGGCGAGGGATCGAATTATGAATGTGTAATTTAATTTTAGTTTTACTTTTCTTCAATTAGATATTAAATTGCTCATATCATTGACAGTTACCTCTGAAAGCCATAGCGGGACTACTGGCGAGGGATCGAATTATGAATGTGTAATTTGATTTTAGTTTTACTTTCCTTGCAATTTTTTATTTCTTTGAGTGCAGTAGCTTAAATCGCTTTTCCGTATTTAGACAAGCAGCAGAGACTGTGATTTCATGATCAGTATTTCATATTTTGTTTGATTGAAGTAGCTACATACTTACACTTTTTTTTAAGTACTGATTCCATCAATAACATGTTTTGAGATCCATTTGAAGTGCTAAGTTTTGGAAGTTACCATTAGGGACATAGACCTTGTCTTGAAATCTGCATCCATACTTGACCTTTAAAAGTATTCTTAAGACCTTAGAATAGGATTTCCATCTGCATTAGACACTTTAGGAGATCAACAAAAACAAAACCCCAAAATAAGACAAAACTATAAAACAACGAAGTAAGAAAAAGTTTAACTAAGCACATATGGTGCACCACACTTCATCAGTTTACGATACCCGGATTGATAATTTATGTAGAGCAATTTAAGATGTTAAATTGACTAAACATGTCTTCCATGATATTATATGTAATGGTATCAGAGACTATCAATGTCTTAGATGATGAGGGATATTTAGAAGTAGTCAAAACAAAATCAGAAGATGGAGTAGAAGCCTTTTTAAGCATTCCTTTTTCTTTAGTAGGAGGAGCAGGGGACTTTTGATTTTTATTTGATCGAGAAGTATCAACATGTCCCTTACTTCTAGTAGTCACTGGTAGGGCTTCCTCTTCTTCTTCATTTTATGAAGTTGTCATAATGAAATCCCACAAACCATGAGCTTCAAATATTTTTATCTTCTTGCGATTATTCTGCAGATAGGGATGTTTCTTCTTCTTTGCCATCTTCATTGGATTGTGCATTTAATATATTGGCAGGAGGTTGTGAATATGACGGTTGATTCCTTTTGAAAGGCTGAATGGACTTCTTTGAAAACTCAGCAACCTGTTTCTTGATTTCTACCATATCATTAGACATTGTCTTAAAATCCTTTTATAATCCCTCCAAGTCGAAAGGATTTTTTGGAGATTTTTTCTTGGATTCATCTTTAAAGTGACTTTCTTGATATGCTTTCTTTCTTCAAGGGCATTTTTCTTCTCAAGAGCAAGAATTATTTTTTTTCACAGATAGATCTTCCTTCATGTTATTAAGAAATATTTTTTTATTAGTTCTATCTACGAACATAGCAATATTTGAAGGAAGAGAAGAGATGTACCATTAAATATGCACATCAGTACCTGGTTTGGAAGTATCTGGGATCTTGTTTAACAATTTGTTGAATCTCGAGTTAAAATCCTTGATTTTCTCATTCATATTAGTTTTAAGGTTTGATAAATCATTGATTAAAGTAGTTGTTGTAAGGTCATCCCAAAATTTCAACAAAAAATGTTCTTCGAACATATTGCAATTTATAATTGATCTGGAAAGCAAGGAAAAATATCAAGACCATGCAGATCCTTCAAATGTATAAGGAAAAATTTTGCAAACACAATCCTCTTCTGAAACTCCATTAAAATTAATTGTGAACATATAGTTGTGAAGGTGTTCCTCTACAGGGAGACCATAATCAGGGTTAAACTTGGGTAGCCATCTTTGTGGATGTTTGGGAAGAGGATGTAATGGAGGAGTCATCTAAACTTCTCCAGGGTTGTTCCATGTTATATTTTCCATTCTCGGAGTACTAGGAACATAGGAAGTTGTAAATGATGTGGAGATTGTAGGAGATTGAGCAGCTGAAGAGGTTGCTCTTGTAGTGCTACTGATTATAATGGCACCAGTTTATTGTGACTAGGGAATGTGGATGGAAGGATTAAAGGATGATAAGAGGAAGGTAAATGGGTAGAGGAAGAAGCAAGATCAACAGAAGGAGTCTGAGGTGGAGAGGATGATGTAGTCTCACTAGCATAAGAGATAGTCTCTAGAGTACTTTTCTTTTTTCGATGAGTGGGTAATGGGAACTCAAAAGGTTTGACTCCAAGCTTCTCACTATGGAATCTAGTTACCACACTAGAAGACTATAAATATGAGGTAGCACTTCCCTATGATAAATCAGATTGAACAGATATTTCTCCATAAATGGAAATTCCTTCCAACCTCTAAATCAAGGTTTGGACTTCAGGGGTTTTTGCAAGTACTTATATAGAAGTTTCTCCAATTGAATTTAGAATTTTGCTAGGAAGTTTGGTGGTTGCTTGAACAACTTTAGATCTAGGGTTTTCAGATTTGGAATGGGATCTTGAAATTGGTGGTGATTTCGAGGGAGACTGACTCTTAGAATGACCTTTTAATTTGGGATTAGACCGTGTTTCGATTAATAGTCTAATGGCCCTCTTTCTAGCGTAAAAAATGTTGAAGGCTCGAAATATCAGCCTCAACATTAGGGAAAACCACCGGGTCGGGACCTTAAAATATATCCTTTTCCGTTTGAGATAGTGGCTCTGAACTAGATTATGGGACCAGTTTCCCTTAAAATAAATTATAAAAATGGATGGAGTATATAGGTATGATGATATGACTTAGTTAAAACTAAGAGAAAAGAGTACTTAAACTAAACATCTATCCTGATAAATCTTAACTGTATATGTGATTCAAAATATCATAAGCAACATGACAATATAGATTATCTTATTATTATGAGGTTAAAGTAGATAATGATAACTAATTTAATTAAATTAGTTGATGACTTCGTTACACATATAAGATTTCGTTGTTTATACATATAATATACGATTTTAATCACACATATCAGTAGTGAAAAATGTATGATTGCTTACAACACATATATGATAAATGTAATTAAATAACCATTCAACTTTTAATCAAAGCAATAAGGGACAGATAGTAGTACCTGATATATTGTATCTCTTCTCATGAGAAAAATAGTAGTGTTTCAACTTTCTATTAAGAGGAGCTTAAGTTACAATAGTGCAAACAAAGGCCTTCTTTCCAAATATCAGAAACCCTTCTCATAACAAATGAAGCGGAATTATAGTTTCAAAATGAAATACAAATATATAAAAGTAGATTAAAACCACGGAGCAATTTTAACAAACAACCCTTAAAATAAATCAACAAGAAAAATTTTGAATTTGTTGTAACAAATTGACTAAGCCTGTGAAGAGGAATTCCCTCCCATTCACTACTGTAGTTCATAAATCTCTATCATGGGATTCAATTCAGGTCGACTCTTTGGTTGAGTCCACATTTGACAGGTAAATATGGCATCCCTTAATGTTGGAAACATGTGGGTGGTTGAGTTGGATAGACATCTAAGCATTAGCCACTAGCTGTGAGGCTTGACTAAGAAATGTCAATGGAACTCTAAGTTAACTTTAGATAGTTGCTCAATTGTTTCAACCCTTTTCTTGGATAATGTCTGCCATGTTTTGGTTAGAAATTTGATATCTAATAGAGTTCCCTCAGGGAATTCTGAAATAAGATTTTCCTATCGCTGATGATTTCAATGAGGTTGTTAGAGATATCCCTAGCATTGAATATTGTTGTCTCTGCATGCTTAAGTCGGATCTCCCAATCTTTGAAGACTTTTTCTTTTTGTGATTCCTCTATCCTAGGGAGATTAGCTAATCTCCGATCAGTGATGTCTTGCCACGTTACGAAACCTAAAATCTTGTCTTCGATATCATCAAAATATGTTCTAAGGTCAGATAATTGATCCACTAGGGCACTGGCTATGTGAAACAAATCATGAATCATGGCCAACTTCTGACAAAATATAACTTATTGTTGAGTAAGGAGATTGTTTAATTTTCTTACTTCATTTTTGAACTCTGTTAATTTAGGATTAACTTTTAGTTGTTCAATTTTTTCTGTAATTCCTTAATATGAGCATCTCAGAATTGCAAATTAGAGTCATGTTGAAATTTAAGGGAATTGAAACTATTTTGGAGCTCAAGAGGCTGTCTCTGCCATTGATTATCAACCTTTTGTTTCTCACTCTCAAGACTGTTCTAACTACATAATTATGTCCTCCTTTTCCTTCAATAGTTGTTGTATTTCAGTGGCCTTATCCATAGTTGCGGAAGCGTAAGCTCCCATGAACTGATTGACTCTTCCCAACTCTTCCAAAGGAGTGGACAATGAACCCTTCCATACTACTTCAAAAGAGGCGTTTTTAGGAACTAACGC
Source organism: Pinus taeda (assembly GCA_000404065.3). Classification (NCBI taxonomy): domain Eukaryota; kingdom Viridiplantae; phylum Streptophyta; class Pinopsida; order Pinales; family Pinaceae; genus Pinus; species Pinus taeda. Next base: position 84,578 of record APFE030616534.1, on the reverse strand, counting down.
CTGGGACTACTCAATTTTCCTTTTCTTCCTTTGCCTTTTAACAATGACCTTATGTTCAAGACTATAGAATATATCAAGGGGAGGAATATCTTCAACCCTTAATACGACCTCAGAGGTCGGTAAAGCTGGTATAATTTCAATTTCTTCAGTTTCCAAAGGCTTATCATAGGCTTTTATTGTAATCGGAGTATTTTCTAAAATTTCAGAAGTGTATGAGACCTTCTCTTGTGAGGTTGTCTTCAAAACTTTGAGTTTCTTTCCCTCTAAAACCTAGCTATATTGTTCCCATATCTACTCAAGCTTGGAACTTGTAAAAATACCTTCATTCTAAGAAGAAGAATAAGCTCCTTTCTCTTTTGGTTTAGGTGTATCGGCACCCTGTGTAGAATGAACAAATGTAACCTTATTTTCAGACATGCTTTCTTGAGGAAACTTTAATGAATCTATAGGTAAACGGGATAGCCTTGCTTCCTTGTATTGAGTAAATTGAGTCATTTCTTGTGGAGTTAAATTCTCTACTGCTTGTCTGGAAACCATTGAAAAGGTGGAATATTTTTCAAATAAGTCATCAAACTGATCTGGCTCATGGGAGAATTGCCTGATGCTTGCTTGTGCAAAAACTTTCTTGACAGTTCCATGAGGATCGTATTGTATGTTAGGGATGGTAGGAAAACTAAACTATAAGATATATTTAATCTCATTAGTGGCATGTTTGAAATTATCCAAAGTATACATACCACAAAGAAGAGAAAATACAGACCATACATTTTTATTGGATTCTTTTAATACTTTTGAAATGCCATTACCTATGGTTTGGTATGCTATCTCTCGAGCCAGAAGTTTGTCAGGGACATACAGAGGCAAGGCATGGGGATTAGAAAGACTACCAAAGACCTGGATGTAGGTAAATAACTCCTCACCAAACCAGTTCCCAACTCAGAGCAAGTCTGTCTCAGCTTCCAGGGAAACCCTAGGAGTTCTCTTATTAAAAATAATTTGATAAATAGGAAACATAACACCCTGGAAAATTTTATAAAAGTGAGCATGATACTTGGAGTCCCAAATGATATTGTGATATATATGAATAGGATTTGGGTCCTCTAAGGTCCATTTCCATCCCATAGAGGTGAAATTCAAAGTGAAGCATAGGCCATCCATTACATAGGCACTCATGTAGAAATGAGGTATTACATTTTCTGAAACTATATCTTTACCCCTAAAACTTAGGATATGAGTGGCTAAATTATCAAACAATAAATTTCCCCAATCTAATATATATCCTTCTGAGGCAGCATCAACTAGTGGTGTACTTTGATCAGGGAATTTTTTAGTATTAGGATAAGCAAAGAGTCTACATATCATGGCAGCAATTTGACAATAATGACCAGCGAGAGAGTCAACTGAATACATACCCTTTTCCTCATGCTTATGATTGCTGGGGTCTCTTCTGAATTCCTTAATGGGTTATGATGCATGATCAATGTTTCTCATGAATTTATCCACAAATTGTTTCTTATATTTGCACTGAGGCGGTGGCAAATGGTGCATTCCACTAAAGTCACTATCGCTGAAAGATTTGATGACTGTTTGGTTCTGTGTCATGAATTTCCTTTCTGTGATGCATAAGTTTTCCATGACACATCAAATCATATATATATCTAGGGAATAATCTTAGTTTGAGTAGCAATCCTATGTAAAAATGAATTTGCCACATCACTGTAGGTGGTATTAGAAACTGGAGTAGAATCCTTAGTTGTAGTTTTTCTTTGTGTGACCCTTGGTCCTTGATCTTCAAATAGCTGATAGATATATTCCCAAGAGGCACTTCCAACATCTATAGAACAAAATATGTCGGAAAAATGTCTTGGTGTATTGAGGTTTTCAGCCGGTGGAACAGTCGACTATTGTTGAGTAACTAGTTTCTTCTTTGTTTTAGATGCTTTAGACATTTCTTCTGAGTTGTGTTTATTGAGACTGGCCTGCAATGGAGAAACACTAGACTGAATGATAACTTCTTCACCTAAAAGAATTAGTGAAAATAATGATTTTACATAATGATTTATGTCTTAAAGGGTGAATTATGATAAAATCAAACTACAACGAATAAGGTTGTTTAGAATCTCGAAAACCATAAATTCACCACTATGAGAAATTAAATGTAGAAACCATAATTCATGTGGGTTTGTACATATCAAAATATCAGAAGAATATCAGATAAATCACTTGGATGCACACTAAAAATTTACGATATTGGAGACTCCTGATAAATCATGTTTAAAGATATAATGATTATAAGTGAAGGAGGAAGAGATATAGGGAGTTTTATATGGCCAGATGGAATATTGGGGCTTAAAGAGTGAGCACCAGATATGAAAGTCCTGATATGACTAAAGATAGGATATCATAGGTTTGATGATATTGGAAGGGAATAGCATCGGGAATATCAGATATCAGAATTAGGAGATAGCAGAAGTGTTGAGTATCCGAGCTTTGAGATATTAGGGGGTTTTTAGATGGCACACTTTCAAAGTTACAATTTTTGCATATTTCGATATGCTAAGTGGAAGTTGTGGGGCTGACAGTTCTTTAAAGTACTTAATTTAAAAAGGAAGCACCTAATCTTAACTTCGCCTTTTAGCAAAATCACTCTTAATAATTATATTTACATATTGGGAATACTTGATTGGAGGATGATTTTATCGTAACTTTCTTATGAGGAAAGTTACGTTGTTATAATAATCCGATATGAATCTTCTTATAATGCATTAATTTAATAAAAAAAAGGCCTATCATGTTTTTCACTTATCGTAACATTTGTAAGGTTGGACCTCCGATATTTGGGTTCGGATAATATAAACTTTCAAGTGAGAGGGTTTTTTATTACAAATTCAAAAATGCCTTATATTTATTGCGAACTAAAAATTTTATTAACATGGAAGAAAGGTCCCCATCATTTATTTATATGACTAAAATAAAACTAAATGGTGGCGGGGGGGGTTGAGTACTACAACAAAACCTTACAAAATTCTTCTTACATACTATATTTTCATAAAATATTTTTATTTTTTACAACAACCAATCACATGCATTGGTACTCTATTAAAAACTAAAGCTAATTGGTTTAAAATGTATCTAGTGTCTCACTACGATAGGGGATTCAAGAATCATAATCCTACACTTGAAATTGATTAAACCCCAAATATATCAAACCTAAAAGCATACATTTAAAAAAAATAGAAGGGTGTTAAAGAATCTTAAAATAGATAGAGGTTCTAAGGGTCTTTAACCAGCAAGAAAATATATAAAGAGACACTTGCACATGAATGAATTGAAGCCCCATCCAATTTTCAACATGATTGGGAAGAGTGTAGATGAGATCATTAGGGACTTTTGTTTTGGTTTTTTTATTTGCCAAAGTATCTATGTGAGTGTTTCCAAATTTCGTCTCAAAGGATACCATATCCAGCATTTGGGAATTAGAAACTTTGTTGAGGTGGATCCATTTGCTCTGGAGGCTCAAAAAATTGTGGCTTTAGTGCACTCCTAGCCTGGTGGGGGTCTAGTTTCCCTCAACGAGATGGATTTCTACAAGGATGAATATTTAATTATCACCATAATTGTTCCTATGAATTAGAAATTCACATAGTTAGTTAACATCATATCTTGATGGTGTTACTATTAGTTAAAATAGTAGGTCAAAAATATTGGACATTCCTTCCTTTGTGAAACTTCATGCTTGTGTTAAGAAAAACAAAGGAGCATTTCTCATGGATATCCAGGTCCATTTCTCATTTCAAAAATAAAATCGTAAATCAAATTGATACTCATAATTCCAAGTTTATAGAAACATCAAAGATACTGGTCCAATTTAGCATAAAGATATAGAAACTAGACTTGGAGTTTAGCTTGTTGTATGAATTGGTCTCGGATCTCACCAGGATCTCCCATGCCTAGATCTCCCATCCCAGAAGTCTTGTCCAAGTAACCCCCTTTCATTTCAATAAAATAATGGTAAAAAGGCTTGTCCAAGTAACACCTTTTCATTTCAACAAAATAATGGTAAGTCAAATTGATGTGATTGATTCCAGGTTTACAGAAACTTCAAAGATAGTGATCAAACATAAAAATTGTAAATTTATTTTAGCATGTTGTAAGAATCAGTCTTGGACTTTATAAGCCCCAATTTCTTGGTCTCCCATCCATGTTAGGAAATTATATGCTACAGAGCAATGGAACACATAAAATATTGTAGAAATATAAACACATCAAACACATAAAACAAGAGAGACACAAATATACATGGTTCACCCAATTTGGGCTACATCCACGAAGAAACAACCAGTATTTCCTTTTATATTATTTAGCAAAATGAAGAGATACAACCTACAATAGATTTGTTGTAATTCCCTCTTCACTCTCACACAATCTCCTCTCTCTCTCGCTCAGAATATGGATCTACATAGACGCAATACAATTCCCTCATATATAGTGAGGGGTTTCCTTCTAGGGAAAAAAAATCCACCTAATGAACGGCCCAAATTGACTACGAAATTACAACATTTTACAATGCAATTTTACATCTATTTTTAGCTTCGGGGGTGTTGCCCCCGATCCCCCGCCAGGGGGGGTCTCCAAATAATCGCCGTCGCCCCCCCTGGACCCCCCTGGTAGCGCACATTTTACGGGCGGAATTTCTGCCACATTACGAACTACGGTCCAATGCAATGATACCTCTGAATAAAGAAGATAATCAGGCTCCACACCCAACAATCTCCCACTTGGAGACTGATTATAACAACTCCACCGCTGCTCCATTTGTTGGACAATGACTCCACTTTGAACCTAGTTATTTCTCATCTTCTTCATCATACTTGAAGACCAATTGAAACTGAGCAGAATCTTAGTTTCTCCCTGGTTACAACTTTTGTTAACATATCTGCAGGATTCTGGCTAGTGTGTATATTTTCCAGCTTCAACTATCCATCTTCCAACACTGACTGTATTAAATGGTAATTAATTTGTATATGTTTAGTCTTAGAATGAAATGCATAGTTATTTGCAAGATGTATGGCACTCTGGCTGTCACTGTATAACCTGCCCAACCCCTGCTTCTTACTGTTGGGTTGTGTTATACTCTTTCCACGACTAGCCCACGTAGTTAACCAGGGGTTAGAGGGGGGGTGAAGCCCCCCCTTCGTTGCGCCGATTGCGTAGTGGGGGGGTCACAGAGGGTTTGAGGGGTGTAGGTAACCCAAAAATTTTGTTTTTGGACCCTATATTAGGTTGGGCGGACCTACCTATGGTTTTGTGCATGATTTTTGCACATGGTTTCACATGCGATGGTTTTCGGTCCATGGTTTTGGACGCGATGGCTTTCGGTCCATGGTATTGGATGCTTCGGCATGTATAAGACTCTGCTATGCGCCAACAACTTTTCAAAGAGAAACACTGGGAATGTTTTCTGATTTGTTGAATCACTGCCTGCAAATCTTCATGGATGACTTTACACCTTATGGTGATGCTTTTGAAATAACATTAGCTAATTTAGAAAAAGTGTTGGAACGTTGTATATAGACTAATGTTTCTTTGACAACTGAAAAATGTCACATGATGATGACTGAAGGGATCGTGTTGGGACACTACATTTCTGCTATGGGATCAAGGTAGACCCTACTAAAATAGGGGTAATTCTGAAAATTCCAACTCCCAATACACAAAAATAGGTACGTAGTTTCTTGGGAAATGCAAGGTATTATAGAAGTTTTATAGATAATTTTTAAAAAAATGCATCGCCATTGTTCTCCTTGCTTATGAAAGATGAGGAATTTTTGTGGACAGGAAAATGTAAGCATGCCTTTTTGAAGCTGAAATGTTTTGTATCAGTAGCACTTGTTTTACGCAGACCCAATTGGGAACTATCGTTTCCAATAGCTACAGACCCATTTGATATTGATGTAGGTGTTGTTTTGGGCCCGCTGGAGGATAGGAAACCTTATGTTATTTATTACATAAGCAAGAATTTGACTTTGATTGAGCTCAACTATACAGTGACCGAGAAATAATTTCTAGCAGTATTGCATGCCATCAACAAGTTTTGACATTATATTACCAGGTATCAAGTATTTGTACACATTGACCACTCTGCCATTCATTTGTTAATGAATAAGAAAATTACCAATGGTAAAATTACACGTTGGTTATTGATGTTACAAGAATTTGATATCACAATTGTAGATAAACCTGGAAAAGATAATGTAGTAGCTGACTTCTTTTATAGGTTAACTATTGATGACAATTGCATTCCTATTGAGGGTTATTTTCCTGATGAGTATCTCTTTTTTATTTCTACTCACTCACCATGGTATGCAGATATAGCCAATTATCTTTCTGCATGAAAGTTTCCAAGGAAAAGAGAAAAATCATATAGCAGAGTGCTACTTATTCCTGGATAGAGGGGAATCTCTATCACACTGGACTAGATTTTCAAATCAGATGTTGTGTTAGGGAAGATGAGATCTTTGACATCCTTAAGGCTTGTCACGAGGAACCTTGTGGAGGGAACTTCGCATACAAGCGGATAGGATACAAATTCCTCTCCATAGGATATTATTGGCCAACAATATTTCAGGATGCTAAGAAGTTCATGAAAGGATGTGATAGCTGCCAGAGGATGGACCAACCACTGCAATTAGATGAGATGTCGTTACAACCTCAAATAGTATTAGAACCATTTAAGAAATGGGCCTTGGATTTTGTGGGACCAATTAATCATTCATCTCAACAAAAGTCCTACATCTTGGTTTTCACTGACTATGTCAAAAAATGGGTTGAGGCAAAAGCACTAACCAGAGCCACGGAACAGGCTATTTCAGACTTCTTGTTTGAAGACATCTTTGTCCATTTTGGGATGCCCAGGGAGATAGTGACAGATGGAGAACCCCAATTTACATCTCACTTGATTCAAAATTTGGTGAAAATATAAAATCCATCATAGGATCACGTCACCTTATCACCCACAAGAAAATGGCCAAGTGGAAAGCACCAACAAAGGCATTGAGGGGATTCTTACTAAGACTATGGCTAGTCACCAAAGGAATTGGGATGATAAACTTCCCGAAAGGTTGTGGGCATATAGAACCACAAGGAGGGATACTACGAGATTCTCACCATAAAAAATTGTGTATGGTAAAAATCCCTTATTCCCTATTGAGTTTGAAATCAAGACATTGAGAACAACATTGCAGGCGAATTTGGATCTCGTTATAGCACAAAAGCAAAGGTTGAACCAGCTCAATGAATTATAGGAGAAATGACACGCTGCTATCCAAAAAATAGATATTATTCAGTAGTAGAAAGCTAAGTGGCATGATAAGTTTATCAAAAAGAAGAAATTTCTGAAGGGAGATTGGGCTCTCTTATATGATTCCAGATTTAAAGACTTCAAGGGTAATCTCTACACTAGATGGCTAGGTCCTTATGAGGTAGATGCAGTCTTTCACAATGGGACCATGAATTTGGTTACCATTGACAATGCGAGGACACCGTTGCTTGCTAATGGGCACCGTCTTCAGTTATATCATAAACCTGCTTCAAGGGATTCATTTGTTAACATTGTCACAAATTCAAACCTTCATATTACAGGAACAGGGGATAACCCCCTTGTGCTACCAAAATTCTACCTTTTCAATAACTGTAACAGCGGAAAACCAACCTCTGTTGGCGGTTGTCACACCTACTAAAATAAATAAATAAATAAATATATATATATATATATATATATATATATATATAATAATATGGCTATGAAAACCTCTTTTTAGGGCACAGACAGATAAATTTTGAAACAGTTGAAAACCACTTTGTGGCAGTTGTTACACACTTTTATTGAAACAACATTTGTTATTTCAGGCATATCTTACAATAATGTTGTTACACGACTGTTTTTAGTTCTTTGTTTTTATCTTTTTTGCAAACTAATAACACATGCTAGTCGTCTTGGTTGTTACACCTGTAACAACCGACGAATTCTAAAAATGATCCAAGTAAATTATCTATTGCGATATATAGCATGCATCACCATGACTCAAGAGCAATTTCCATGTCCGCCGAAATTAATTTCGCATACCTCATTACCAATGTCTCCTCTCCACGTCATACCAAGTATGTCATAAAACAGTAATATCACTATTCTCTTTTATTTAGTAATTATGGAAATTTAATGTTATATCCTTTTGACGGCCAAGGACAGTTGTCACACTTAAGTCGGGGAGAGGACGAATTACATCATGACATGACCTGTGCATGACTTGTGAGAAGTTAAACCAAAACTAAGGCATGATGATATTGTAATCATTATCATTTAATGGTCGATCATGCCGAAAATAGAATTGTACCTCAGATTAAACCTTCCATAACTTAACATTAATAAGGATAATGATATTGCACAGTACGAACCCCGATTTGAAATCCCTGCCTTTAACCTCACTATGCCACCCTACCATTACCCATTGTTGAAGCATTGCATCCTAATTCAGAACTCTCAAATAGAAGTAGAGGAGAACAATGGCAGAGCCAGAATAGCTGAGCATTGTGCCAATTACTTTGGAATTTCTCAAAGAGGAGAAGGGAGGAGGACAGTGTTGTAACAATATAGCAATGGGTGGGGTGGAAATTCGACATGAACCAGGATCAACTAAGGCATTAGAAAATTGTCATGAAGCATGACAAATCTTCAAGGATGTAGGTTGGTTTGAGTTTTTCCAAAGGCTAGAGGGATCAGATGGAGCAATTTCTATGGAATTTGATAAGAATTTGAAGAGGAATCAAATGGAAGCTAGGGGATTGCGGCCGAAAGTTACAGAGGAGGTAAGTGCTCATGTGATGACATTTCCACAAGAGGGAAAGAGGTGGTTTAACATAAAAATAAATGACCCCTCTTTGAAGTAGAATTTTCTCCAAGGGGAAGAATGACTGGTGAAGAAAGGAAGAGGAATTGATAGGTTGTCTCTTCCCCAACCATGGGAAGATGTTTCCCTTTACCTCATTAAGTATATCACCTATGAGGGAAGGGAAAAAATTGTATTTAATTATCACTTCCCATTGCTAAATCACCTCCAACATCAATAGATTATAAACCTCTTGTATTTTTTTCTAGAGAATATCAGTCATATGGCAACGACCATGAAGACAGTTGCATCACAAACCACGACCTCATCAATCTAATTGTGTTAAATGCTCTAAGTCACCAGGGAAAGAGATAGGATGAATTCATGAGAAAGAAGGCTAGGACTATCCGCATGAAGTGATCTGGGACTTCTGAGGAAGCTCCGGTGGAAACCAAGGAGCAGCCCCAGCCCTCGACAGTAAGGGCTGGAAAGAGACCAGTTGACAAGCCAATAGGTGATAAGAAGCCGAAGCAGAGAGTAAGGGTTAGTTAGCACCCAGAGTCCACATCCATGTCTAAGAAGAACAAGGATTTAGCAAGGCAGGAAGATGAAGAGTAGGATTGGCCAAAGGAACCTCCCTCACCAGGTAAGAACGAGACCTAATCCTTGCTACTTAAAATTGAAAGTTTAGAAAGAGAAAATGAAAAGTTAAGAAAGAAGTTAGCAGAGGATAAAGTAGAAGCAAGGGCCTCAGGGTTAGATAATTTGGTTGAGGCTGTAGATAGGGCCAGGGAGGAAAATTTTCTGGTTTCTCTGTGCATGGCCTATGCTAAGGATCTAGTGGCAGCGGGGTATAGAGTTTGTGCAGTGGACACCTTTTCGAGGGAAACAAAAATTGAGTCCTAGGAAGCTGACGCACAAAAACTTGTTGAAGACGTTGTTGTTACAGAAGAACCAGGAACTAAAACGGAACATTCCACAGAGAGTGATTTGGTAGCAGTTACACAGGAACCCTTAGATGGCATTGTTGTTACACAAGAACCAGCAATGGAAGCAGAAGCTAACCAAGGGGAAAATGAAGAAGCTGATATACATGTACCTGTGGTTGACATTGTTGTTACACAAGAACCAGCAGTGGAAACAGAATCTAACTAATGGGAAAATGATACACAAGAACCTGTGGATGAAATTGTTGTTACATAAGAACCAGCAGTGGAAGCGGAAGCTAACCAAGGAGAAAAAGAAGTTGTTACACAAGAACCCATTGATGACATTGTTGTTACACAAGAACCAGCAGCCGAAATGGAGAAGTTTCGTAATCGGGAGGCTGTTACACCTTCAATTGTTAGTGTATGTGAGAGAACACCAGTTCTTGATGAAGGGTGGTGTTCTGAAAGAATTTTGTTGATACCAAAATTACAAAAATGGAAGCAGCAGGTGGTCTCTCTACAAGAGGGAACAATCTCGCTCAAGGCGCACCAGAAAATGATGAATTCACTCCGTGAGAAGTGGTTAAAGGAATAATGGGTGAGAAAATGGGAAGAGCAGAGGAATAAATAATCCTTGAAGAAGAAAGACGAACGAATGCATTTGTTATAGTGGCAGGTTCTAGACCTAACAAATGATAAGACGAAGCTTCGAGAGCTTACCTTGAACCTGCTAGGTTGCAGGAGGCCTTCCCCATCATATCCAGTGTTCCTATGGGAACGTTATTATTTGTTTCAATTAAAAGCAGTTTTTGAAAATAGACCTTATTTGGGTTCTTCTACCCACACTTTTCTTGAATTTTTTTTGCTTGTGGTTTTGATGAACAAAGCTTGCTTTGTGAGCTATTTTTACATAATATTGTGTGAATATGTTAGTACACATATGGTAGAAAGTGTTTTCTCTTATATGGGGGATTTTCAAATGCAAGCCTTCATTTCTTTTATGAGGAATCAAATCAAATGGAATTTGGCCATGGAGTCAGCTGAAACCAATGAAGAAAGAGTGGCATTGTGGACCAGGGAAGAACCGTGAATGGTTGCTGAGTTGAGACGTGAGTTCAAGTTGTTCCTGAGTACCCCGAAAATTAAGGAACAGTCAGCCACTTACAGAAAGAGTATTGTGGGATTTTGCCTTAATCTTTATGCACAAATGAAAAGTCGAGCACTAGCAGGGTGCCTTAAGTGCACAAAAGCCAGTAGTGTTGGATTACAAGAAGGAGATCCTTTCGAGTTCCAGAATTTTTTGGTTGTTGTTACACGAGTACCAAAATATGTCCTGGAGGTGCAAACATTGGGAGCCTTCTGGATTGGGCTTAGGTTCAAATATGCTCTGATTTGGTTACCGGTGGAGGAATACCAGTCGTATTACCACTTGTGTGATTATGAAGAAGAGTCGTGGCCACAACAACTGATGGCTACTCAGGGATGTAGGTTTGTTGGTGAAGACATTCCTGGTGCTTATAATTTTACAAAATTGCATCAAAGGTATAATAGGAGAAACTGAGGTTTTGCATGAGGACATGCAATTGCTTCAGTTGAGGGGAGATGTCAGGTGTAGTTTTTGTACCTATTTCCTATACTTTCTTTCCCCATTTTTGACTCTTTTCCCTCCATACCAACAGAACTTTACATCTTAACCACCTTTTTCCTTATTACGAACAGCATATTTTCCCATCATGTTATTTTCCCATTTTTTCTAGATATAATGATGCAATATTCTTTTTTATGGTTAACTTGGGTAAGCATTGGAGAAGTATTTTGGATCCTCTCCTCTTTTTTAGGTGGTGCTCACAAGGACGAGGTTATGGATTGAATAGATGTGTTGATCATTCTAAGAGAAGGATGAAACAGATTGTTGTTACACTCTGTGTGTTGTTACAGATCTTGTTGTTACACCACGATGTTGTTACACCCTAGGTGCCTTTACAAGATTATTGTTATCCACTATTGTTGTTACATCCCAAATCATTACTTGACCGCAGGATGTTGTTACACCATAACTGGAAAATTCGTGGGTACTATTCCACGCAATAGCTATTGGACGTTATGAACTGTCTACTTAGAAAGTGACAGATCCAAGCGGTTATGATTTTAACTGATGTATTTAAATAGAATTCGTATTTAGGAACTGGTTATAACAATTTCTATTTTATGATCAACATAAGAATCATGAGATTCTCATGACTGATCCATTCTTGATTTTTGGGTATGTAATTTCTATAAGAAGACTTAATCCCTTGGGCACAGGGGACGGCATAAAGAGTACTATTATTTTGATCCTGTAACTTTTAAGTTTTTTTAATCTCAAGACTCTGCGGTGATGGTGTTCTTGTTTCCAAGTTGACTCCTTAACTAATCTCGTGTTCATTCTTGCTGCCCCTGCTAGGGAGGAAGGGCCCTCCTCTTTAGCAGGGACTGCAGTGGTAGAGTAGTTGTATATTATTGTTTCTTTCTTTTATTACTTGTATGGTTTTCGGTCATCGTTGTATAATTTGGAGAATATGTATGCTTCAGTTCCATAATTATGTTATGTTATTACATCGATTTAATTAGCAATATGGTAGTTGACCAGCTGGTGTAGTTATCAGTACAGTGTGTGGTGCACCTTTGCTCTGGTAATTGTGAAGTGTGATTTCATCTCTATAGAGTGTTTTAATTTATGCATGAATGATTAGTTTCTGCAATTGATTTAGTGGCATTCTTTACTATTTTCTATTTTCACTCTTGGCTGTAGTGTATCGGCATAGATAGTGCAAACTCCATTGAAATAATAGATCTACCCTCGGTTGACAATTAAATGGTTGCAGTCTTGGTCAAAATTAAGATTGATTAAAACATCACTAGAATCACAATGGTCATATTTGTTACAAAGTGGGAGGAATCAGAAGGGTATCCAACTCTAAGCGAGTATGGCCAAATCTACACATATAAAATTCCTCGTCCAACTTTCTCACTGTTATACCCTGATGCAAATGTTCCTTTTATTTAATTCATTTTTCTTCTAGCTAGACCTTTGCAACCCTCTTTATACCTTAGGATCGGGCCTACGCAGCTCCTTCCTTATAATACTAAAGTAAACAATGGCTCACTCAAGCCTCCATATAATATCTCTATCTCTCTCTTAATATCTTGGCACAATCGAAAAAATGCTTGCAAAGACCGTTGGGATATGCCCTCCAAGCGGAACCCACAATTAAATTTTTGGGTTGATTTATAAAGCTCGCTCAATCTCGATGCAATGGAAAAGGGTGCTTGAAATGCCATTGGGGTAAGCCTTCCTGGCGGGCCCCACAGTTAAAGTTTCGGGTTGCTCACAATAGTCTAATGTTTTCAATTACGCACTTAATAAAAATCATCAGCGTAAATAGCCATCGCGCGGGATCCACATCAATTGTCGTATTTTTCAAATGTTGCACCGTTAATTGGCAGATTCCCTGCAGAGGATGAAAAATCACTTAAGCATTGGGCATTCTCAGTTTATGTTGCATATCTATGGGTTCCCTCTTAGCTCTCCTTTGGCTTTACGACCACTCTTCTAAGCACCTCTTCATCAAGACTTCTTTGTTCGGCCTTTCTTTTGCTCCTCCTGCAACCCAACAACCTATATGTGTGTGTGTGTGTGTATCTTTCTTGCAACATTTAAATTCGGAAACAACTATTAGGTTGTACACACAGTAAATATATATATGATGTCAATAAGGAATTATAGAGGATTAGTTGGAAAATAAAATCAAGGCATATCACTTCACACTCTTGAACTTGTTTATTAAAATCAAAATAATGTATAGGTTACAAATGGTTCGGTCCAGGTCCATCAATGTAGGCTCAAAAGACCATTTTAGGGAAAATTAATCAAACTACAACAAATTTGCAACAATTTGTCTAATTAAACAAATTACATAACAATCTAGAATAAATCATGTCCTAACAAACCACTCATTGAGGAACCAACTCCTCTAGTTAATGATTTTAACCTCCCATTCAATGAAAATTATGAATCCCCTACATCACAAAACTTTGGTGGCGAATTTCTTGTGGTGAACCAACTCCATATAAACAATGAATTTCGCATCCAGCAGGTCCATTTTGTCCTCTAGCACTTTCCTAGCCTGATTGTTGTCTTGCATGGCCAAACCCATGAGAGTTTTATGTTCCAGATGAGCTCAATTGTGCAGCTGCAAATATTTTCACTAGATCTAGTTAAACCTAGGTATGAAATCCAATTGAATTCCTTTTCCATATCCTCAGTGCAAGTGTTTCACCTAATATCTACCACTCGCTCCTCAAGTTGATTGATGTCTGGTTGTACCTCAAATGAGACTATGTTGTGGAAGTTGTGAGCAACCTGATGGGCCACAATCTCAAATCTAGTTCTAAGGCGCATATTTGCTTGTCTCCAGCAATCCATGTCATGACCTCTTGGTCTACAACTCAAGCTGGAGGCCCTGGTAGAAAGGGGAGTCCTCCCTATTAATGACTTGCTAGGGGAATGAAAACAAAGGGAATTTTAGGGTGGGAGGGGAAGAGATTCAAGGGTGAGGCAAAGGGAATTCAACATTAAACCAGGAAAAGGGAAAGGAAGCAAGGAAAGAAATAGGGTAATGCAGGGCCAGCTCAAATGGGGGAAAAATCGAGTTGCATGGAATTTAAAAGGTTGAGAGTAATTATGGAAACTTCGATGTGGTAATTCATTATGCATACAACAAGATCTACTGCACAATTTTGTTCATACAATCTGTTGAAGGATGGATGTGGTGGGGAGTGGCGCCAATCATCCATTTTATTAGGGTTCAGGGGCTCATAGGGAGCTTCAGGAGGCGAGGTGCTTGTGATGGATATTAGAGCACCTTTTTTGTAATTCATGTACTTTCTCGTCATGAAGTGGGTTGTCGGTGGGAGAGAGGCACTGGTCACTCTTGAAAATCTTTACCCTCCCTATCCTTTCAACTGAGATATTCACAATCTTAATGCAACTTGCCATTTGGTAATAGTTTCCATGCATGGAAGCTTAACATTTCAGTGCCATATGTCCCTTCATTTGCGATTTTGTTGGCTAGTGAATTCACCTTTCTCTTAATAGCTTGGAACTGGACCCCACAAATATCTGTTATGTGGTCTCATATGCATTGAAGAGACTTGGATAGTTGTCAGTTGGTTATCACTTTGCTAACTGGGGTGTAATTCTGTAATTTCCGGAGCGTGAGTGTGGCCACCATGGAATCTCCTTCGACGACCAACGGAATGAAATGGAAAGACTTAGCGAGGTCGATTCCTTGCTCCAACACTTGCAACTACACTACATTGTTCATGCTAATTCCCAATTTTCCATAGTATATCCATAGAATTTCCCTATTGTGGTTTCTAAAAACCCCTTCAGAACTAGCTTTTCCTAGATTTCCACGGGAAGCTCCATCGTAATTTAATTTGTAGACATTGTTGCTAGGAGGAAACCATAGCGCGGGGATATTAGGATTAATAGAGGGGTTCTTTGTGATAGTGAATGGAGCACGTTCAAGGCCAAAGCGTTGAAGTATGCAAATGTCCAAAGGTCAAGAGGGACCTTGCTATGGCAGAAGTCTGGTTTTTTTTATCATGGATAATCATTAAGGAACTTTTGAGGTCTAAAATGGGCCTCCTTAGAAAAATGTACAACCAAAATAAACTTTATAAGAGCCAATATGATTCAAGATGATTATGTCAACCGTGGGTGATGGTTCACCATTTTTGGAGTAAAAAAGTAAAAAGATTAAAAAATAATAAAATAATAAAACTACTTTTTCAACTCGTATTTTCAACTTATATCCGTAAGGTTATACTCAAATTTTGAGTAGGAGTACTTTTTTTATGAAAAATGTAATTCCTCATCCAAAGAGTACCCATGTTGCATACTTTCGATGGACCCTGCTATACAAAAAATGAGAAATACATGACAAAAACGTGATTGCAATCACGTTTTTCATGTATTTCTCAGTTTTCATGTAGCAGGGTCCATCGGAAGTATGCAACATGGGTGCTCCTTGGATGAGGAATCAAATTATGCATCCAATGAGTGTTTCTGCTCGAAATTTGAGTAAACCCATAGGGACATAAGTTGAAAATACGAGTTGAAAAAATAGTTTTTTTTCTTTCTTCCCTCTGAAATTTGACAATTTCATCTAATCTTATTTTATTATTTCCACTATTATTTTATAATTTCCTTAGGAGTCCCATTTTAGACCTCAAAAATCCCCTAATTCTAATTCACCCCGGTAAGTTGAACATCTCCTGTGACCTACAAGTTTTTAAAGGTTCGTGCATTTCATTCTTTCCCTAGGACCCAACATAAAGCCCCCAGAAATAGATCCCAAGCTCTATTGATGATGGGATGAGTGGATAATTGTGGTCTCCAAGTTTCAAGGGTTATTTGAATTGAACCTTTGTTCCTATCCAATGTTCTGAAAACCTCCGCCCTCCACTCCCATATTTTGGAAGCAATCTTACAATTGTCGAATAGGTGGTTTATTATTTCCTCCTAATCTTCACATCAGCTGCATCTGGAAGGCCCCAACTAACCATGCTTTATGAAATTATCCCAAGTAAGTATTTTTCCATGGAGGACGAGCCATAGGAAGAGAGTGATCTTTGGTCATTGATTTTTTAACCAGAGGAAAGTCCATCAAGGGTATTCTTCTAGTTGATTATGATCGACCAGATAGTCATAAGATTCCTTTAGGATGGATACACCCCTTTCTTTTTTCCCCATCTTAATTTATCTTCATGTTGATCTAAGGGTATTTTACGATCTTGGAGGTTCTTCTAAAAATCCTCCCATTCCAAGTTTCCTAGGAGAGGTTTTCATTCATGTTCGTTGATCCATGATCTCCATTTACTTCCTTGAGGGGTGTGTTTCTAGTAATGGAATACTAACGTTTTTCCCTTGTCCTACATTAGCTCATAGTGGAGCATAGGCTCCTTCATTCAATTTTGGGAGATGTTTCCAAGCATCCTCCCTCTAACCGTTGTAAACCTCCCAAAAATTATGTTGTTGGATATCCATTTGCTTTTCTAGAATTAATTCCAAATGGCTAAGCCTTTGACAATGCTTGCCAGATGGATGAGATCCTTCTGTTGTTGATTAAGGGCACATTTTTATTTCCATAGTTTTTCCTAGCGGGTTGTAGGAGAATCTAGCCAATTCCATTAGGTCTTGGATCCCATAATGTTTCCCATGATTTATGGATCCCTATGGCCCAACCCTCCAACAGATTTAGGCTTGTAGAGTTTATCCCAACTTACTAGAGCCCATTTCATTTTTTCCTTTGAACCTCTCCAAAGGAAGTATCTGGTGGCGTCCAAAGGCCTTGAGCACTTCTCTCATGTATTTCAAGTTGATCTTGTCAAATTATTTTGACATGTCAAGTTGCATCGACATCCCAAGCTTCTTGGAAATTTTGAGGGTGTATGGTTTCATGGGATAAAATAATGTTGTCAAAATTTTTCCTTCCTTCAACATAACCAAATTGACTTGGAGAAACAAGAAGAGGAAACAAAGGTTTGAGTATGTTAGCTATAATCTTTGATATTATCTTATATATCACATTAGAAAGAGATATAGGGTGATACCTTTCAGGATAGCTTTCTCCTTCTTCCTTTGGAATTAGAGTTATAAAGGTGGCGTTGAGAGCCCCTAGCACTGTCTTGGCTCGTCTTGAATCCTCCACAATGGCATGGAATTCTCCTTTTATTATAGGCCAACAATCTTTAAAGAAGTTAATGGTGAAGCCATCTGGCCCTGGGGCTTTACCAAAGGGAATTCACATGATGGATTCTTCCACTTCTTGCTCACTTATTTCTTTAAGCAACATGGTGTTATGATCATCATTCAAGATTTTGTGGATGTTCTGAACAATTTTCTAAATTGTTGAGCTCCTCTCCCTAGTGGACTTCATTAAGAGGTTCCCAAAGAAGGCATTGAGTTATGTTGAAATTTCCTCATGGGAGATGATCACATTGCCATCAACTTTATTGAGGGAGAGGATATTGTTTTCCTTTTTGTGTTGGATCACGTATTTGTGGAATAATTTGGTGTTGCATTCCCCACATTTTAACCATTGAAACCTAGATTTTTGCTACCATAATTTCTCCTCCTATTTGGCTCTTTTTTCCCACTTTTGTTGCAATTCATGTTCCATTTGCTTCAGTTGGTCAAAGGTTTTGTTGATGATGATATTTTGCTAGAGCTCTTCCATCTTCTTTTCGAGGTGTTTTTAATCCTTGAGGATGTCTCCAAATACCTCATTGTTCCATTTCCTAATTCAGATTTTGATGTGCTTGAGCTTTTGCTAGAAGAAAAACATCTGGAAGCCTCTCAGGGGTAGGTCCTCGTTCCACCATTCCTTCATTTTTTATTGAAATTATGGGTGATCTAGCTAAAAGGCTTCAAAACTAAAGGGTTTGTTATTCTGAGTACCTAGCTAGAAGTTAGATCTCCATAACATTTGGCCAATGATATGATGCTACATATGGGAGGATTCTTCCTTCGATTTCCTAAGTGTTTAGGAGTATGGATTCTAATACAAGAAATCGGTCTAGGTGGGAGGTGGTTGTCATGTCCCCTCCTCTCTTGTTATTCTAGGTGTCTTGTTATTCTAGGTGAAGATGTCATTGTGAGTTTCCACATCCACCATATCCATTTGGTCTATTTCTTCTCTGAAAGCTTCAACATCTTTGTCCAATATTCTTAGTCCTCCTTTTTCATAGAAATATTGAGGATCATGTTGAAGTCTCCCCTAGTGATTTTATGGGTGTTTGGTAGGGCTTCATGAATCTTCTTCAGGGTGCCCAACATATTTATCCTTTATTCAACTCGATGTGGGCCGTAAACATTGGTAACGCATAGTGTTTCTAGAGTTCTATTAGTTGAAAGATTGTTATCAAGATGTTGGGAGCAGCAATGGATGTTTTGAGATCCATCATATTTTCATTCCATATAATTAGATGCCCTTTGGTTGTGCCTCCGTAAATGTTTTCAATGTTGTTATAGCCCTTCCAACATTTCTTTTGAAGGGAAGGGATTGTCTCTAACCCTACCTTTGTTTCTTGTATGAACATTATTTATGGTTTGCTTGCTATGATTTTCTGCTTGAGGAGTCTTTTTTTTATGAGTCCATTCAGACCTCAAATGTTCCATGAAATCAACTTCATTGGGAATATTTTTGAGTTAATATTAGGGCTCTTACCTTCCCTTCATTGTTCAACCTTGCTCCAAGCTCCTGCAATATTTGACTGGTGGGTTTCTTGCCTTGTTTTCTTCCTACTCCTTTGGATTGTATTGATCTGTCGGGATGTTGGATTTGATATTGATCTTGTTGAGGTGTCCGTATTGTATTTTGGTAAATTCTTGATTAAGCTCCTCTTGATAAAAGTACACTGCCTCTATATTTTGAAGGTGCTCATCCAAGATGGCTTCTAGTCCTCTCTTTTTCCAAACTTTAGTGATTTTATTAAGGTCCATGTCTCCCAGGACTTCTTTGATCACTTCTTCCTCTACTAAATCATTGTTGTTTTATCACTCCATTTCTATGTCTTCGGCTAATTTACCCATTTGTACTTGGGATGGTTAAGGGAATTGTTTCTTTTTCTAGATCCACTTAAGGGAGGGGTATTTTCTTGCTTGTGTTGTTTTTTGTTTCATTTTATTCTTTATCTTGATCTTCACCTAATATTTCGAACTTGTTTTTGTTGGCTCAGCTTGATGAAGCCTGTTTACGTGGAGGCTTTTGATTGTTCTTGTTCATGGAAGCTACCTTTGTGAAGCCTTGTTCATTCGTCTTATGTTGAGCTAGAGAGTTGGTTTCTTGTGGGGCATTCAGAGGAAAGACATGTAAAATATGCTTGTGCTCATGGTATTCGCAACTTCTGAAAGGAATGTGTTCATATTCTATGCCCTAGATCTAGACTTCATCTCTGAAGACAAGTTTTATGGCCTCAGGGAGGACCTTGGAAACATCCATGTAGACACATATGCGAGCATAGGAGACATAATGCCCTTCTCTGGTTCCTTTTGAAATCTTTATATATTCACCTGACTTGTCTCCAAAACTTTGAGGACTGAAGAAGACCAATGGTTAGTTGGTAGGGAGTATTGCCAGATCCAAACCAGAACTCTTGTGAATTCCTTCTCCTGGGTGAAGTTTTCCTTCCAATATATCATATATAGTCCAGTTGAGTTAAAGAATTAAGGTACTCCTTCAAAGATTCGGTCTTTGTCTTATAACATATCAAATATCATCGTAAAGAATCCCTTGGAGCTAAGCTAAAGCTTGATGCCTCCCTTGGGGTTCCATTTCGTTTGTATCCACCAATTTAATGCCTTCTCCTCGACCTAGAAGCCCATGAATTTACAGATGACTGCATGCTCCTGCATGTGCTCTCTATAGGCTGCTATGTTTGGGTTTTCTATTTCCACGGTCAATATTGGTCTTCAGTTTGCAAGGATTTTATGCCTGTGGCTAGGCCAAGGGATTACCATTGGAACTTGTAGATTTGTTGATTGGTTGATGGTCTACTCCCTTTCCTTCCCTTCCCTCTCCTGAGTGATTGGCTAAGGACTCCTTGAAGGTGTTGAAGTTGGTGATTTTGGCAAATAAGGGGGCCTCTTGCTCCTTCCCTTTGCTAGTGACCAATGTGCTAAAGGAGGGGTGCCAGAACCCCCTCCTAACACTACGATGGAAGAGATCATAACAAAACCTAGGTTGTATAGTCTCTAGATTTTCTCTTGTGCTCTGTAGAATGACTCCTTGAATAATTTATTATTATTAATATTTCATATTAAAAATTGAATGAATTACACATTTCTCTCTTGTTAAGAAGTAACTAAATTATTTTACTTTTAAATACTTTTTCCTTTTAGGTATTGAAAGCATATATATACACACGCATACTCCATATGTGCGTGTGTGTGTGTGTGTGTGTGTGTGGATATTCATGTTGGGAAATGTAACTAGTGTCAGTGTTCATAATGAAAGAAAAATTATTAATGAATTTATTTTTTATTATTTTATTTTTATGTAAACATGTTATTTATGCTTTAGAAGTCAAAAAAAAGTCAAAGACATTTGTAATTGAGTCTTGTGACATTTGACATTTTACAAGAAAAGAATTTTATTTTTTGTCTAAACGAGTCAAAAAGGTTCAAGTTGGTCCTCTCTGTCATGTCAGCCTGTGTGGCTATTGGACACCTCTTGAATGACTATTTAAAGACTTCTAGCCAAGCTCATTTGGAAAACAAGAAAGAATTCACAAAGAATTCGATCTTTGCAATTAAATAGAAACTGAAGTATAGGAGGAGTATACAAAAGAAAGGAGTTGAACTCTTTCAAGTATGTACTTGTTATTCGAAGCTCCAAAACTATCTAAAGGAGCTGAAGTGAGAGACTGTTTGTGATCTAAAGTAGCCGAAGTTTGAAACTGAACCGAAGTTATTTGAAGTGTATAAATAGGGTCAAATTTTGAAGGTAATTGCGGTTTATAACAAGACAGAAACTTTGAAGCTTTCCTGAAGTTCTGTGATAGAGACGAGGGTCTACAACAAGAGTTTAAGTACTGTGACAAGAGCTGAAGTTTGCAATAGGACAGAAACTTGAAATTACTTGAAGTTTTTAATAGAGCCAAGATTTCTTGACTAGGCCAGAATTTTGAATTATCTACATTTGACTACTTCTGAATTTGACTTAGAGAGGAGGTGTGACTTGGAACCTTGGAGGGATTCTTTGATCTAGGGTTGGATATCTCATTTTGATTTGATTTAATAAGAAGAGGATTTTTGGGATTTCCCCTTCTTAGGGGTTTTTCCTGAGCTTGAAAGCATAAATTTTTGTGTCTCTTACTTTAATTTTATGATCTTGGAAGAATAGTTTGTGTAATTGCTTGATGAAGAAGAAATAATAAATAATAAAAGAAAGAAGATTAACTCTCACAAGTAATTACCAAGTAAGAAAATATACTTTGCCTTTGATTTTCTAACATTGTATCAGAGCTAAGGTGAAGGGGAAACATTATTACTAGACAAAAGATAGGTCATCTTTGGAGTAGCTATATTTGAAGACATCTCTAATAGAATAATTCATTAGCAGCTTTGTTCCAAAATCCTACATGTCTAACTCAATGGAATTTGTATGCAAGGAGATAAATAAGCTAGAAGGAGCATCCAACTTTAAGGCATGGAAAAAAAGAATCGACATAGTCCTTAGAGAGAATGATGTCATGAAATTCGTTCAAGGAAAGGTTCCAACTCCAAATGAGAATAATGCCTAGGAAATGGAAAAATATGAAAAAGGGGAAATTAAGGCTCAAAGAATTCTCTTTGAGTCTATCAAAGACCATCTTATCACTTTTTTATCAAATCTATCTACATCTAAAGAAGTCTATGATACCTTGGTGAAATTATACTCCATCAATACAATTGGTCATATGATAGCCTTGAGAAATAAAATATATCAATCAAAAATGACAAAAGAAGACACCTTACATTCTTATTTCATGGAGTTATCAAAAATTAAAGATCAACTTCAATAGACTGGTGAGAAAATATTTGATTCAGAATTAATCACAGTGGCAATCAACGCCTTACATAAAGAGTGGGATGGTTTTGAAAGTAGCACATGTGAAAGAAAAGAAGCTCCATCATTAGAATAATTATGGGATCAATCTTCAATAGAAGAATTTGGAATAAAAGCTAGAAGTAACACTCAGCCTGTCAATGAAGTCTCTCAAGCATATGCAACTAAATCAAAGAAGAATTTTGATAAGAAGAAAAAAAAAACAAAAAAAGACATGTCCAAAGTCCGGTGCTTTGTTTGTCATGGATATGGACACTACAAAACAGATTGTCCTAAGAACCCTAAGAACAATAAAAGGAAGGAAAAGTATAAAGCATTAATAGTTGAGGATGAAGAACCTTCAAAGAAGCAAAAGGAATATCCTAAAGATCTTTAGGATTGAGATATCATGAAATTGATGACTAGTGTATCATGCACTAGGTTTGCAGCATAAATCTTAGAAGATAGTCAAGAATATGTCAAATAGAAGTTTGTCCAGGAGGACATGTTTAGTAAGATAGCAAATGCATTTCTTCTCAAGCTCAGACTAGTAAGCAGCAGCTGAATTCAAGAGCTAATCTAGAAAGGAGGTAGAGGACATTTTGGTTATGTTTCTATGTCATGTTCTAGTACAATTAAAGGGAAGGGTAGTTGGTTGAGAGTCTAGTCATGATTCTATGATCAAGGATGAAATTTTGTGCATGTGAGTTGTGGAGAATCTCTTTGATACAGGTCCAAACTTATTTTTTGCATCCCGTTGATGTTAGGGTCAAGTTTTCCTCTTATGTTCAAAAAGGGTCGAGACTCCTTTGAAATTTTGTGCATGAAGCCATGTGGATGTAATTCTAGT
Organism: Pinus taeda; assembly: GCA_000404065.3. Lineage (NCBI taxonomy): Eukaryota > Viridiplantae > Streptophyta > Pinopsida > Pinales > Pinaceae > Pinus > Pinus taeda. The sequence goes on along the minus strand of APFE030616534.1, from coordinate 61,279 downwards.
TGAATAAGGGTTGAGCCCATTTGGAATAGAGCGAAGGAGATTAGGGTGACCTTATACCAAGTTTTTGGAGCTAATATAATGTTGATTTAAGGACCGAATTCCATGAAGTAATGCACAGGTTTGACGGATAGTTAAAGGTTTTTTAGAACTATATTTATCTTGCACTAGACCGAGTTTCTTATAGGTTGTGTAGAGGTTGCAAGGAGGACGTGTGAAGAAGTGCTAGATGATGCATGGTTGAAGTCTATTCTAAGTGAAAGATTAAGACAAAATTTTGGTTGCCTTAGAACAGTCATCTTCTAAGGAATTAAGGGGTTGTGTGTGGGCTACCATGTAATCCCTAATTCTTTCATATTTGGTGAAACAAAAAGATAAGTGAGCACTGGTTAATATGCCCTCAAATTTGACTTGTATAAACCTTGTTAGAGGGTTGATTTATGTGTCCTAATTCAAAGGATCCATGAAACAATAATGCTTGTGCTACAAAGTCCTGTGACAAGGTTCATGGTGTTCTTGGAAACAAATGGTTTGCAATAGCATCACATCTTCCAGGTGCACTAAGGCAAAGATTATGTTTTAGGTTTTTCTACCCGTGGACCAAATGCTTTGGCAAATATTATGCTCCTTACGAGAATCCTACACAGAACTTGGTTCTTAGAGTGGACTGTTGATGGAGAGCATGGAGGGCACTGAGTCATCCATTTTTATTAGTGACATGCAGCTAAAGATGACTACAAATCTTAAGGAAAAGTTGTAAGCTTATAGGAATTAAAGTAGATCTTCTTTGAACAAGTTTTGTAGGATGTTTTGCACTTAAGGGGAGGAAGTGCATGATGAACATAATAGAAATACTAAGGAATGTATTGGATGGAACTACCATTTTTGTTGGTTTTGGATTATATTTTCATTGTGCCATTTTTGTTTCTACTGCGCATAACAAACACTTGAGGGATATTAATATAAATGATTTTGTTCCATTATAACAGAGTGATAGTTTCAATTCAAGGTTGCGTATGTTATCTCTGTGATGTCTATGATTGGATTACCTCTCATTACCCTCTCAGTTCCCATGCCATGAGTTTCGATCCCTGGTAGGGTGATGAAGTATAACGGATAGGGGAGAGGTGGCTCTTATTAAAATTCCAAGCATTAATTAAGGAGTTGGAGCTTGATAGAGGGTACCTCAACTACCTCTCCTGATACATTATGGATGCAGGATCTATAAAAAACCATGAATAATCTTGGGGATTTTATTGAGGTTTTCAAACTTAAGTTTACCATCAAGTGTTGTCTCTATGGAGGGCCTCATTGATGGTGCATTTACCTATGGAACTGCTTTCATGACAAAGAGTCATTGAGATTGTACAACATATCCTTTTAGAGTAATTTTCCTCCCACGTTTTTTTTTGTGGGGTTGCGATATGGATACGAGGTAACGAGGGTTCTCATTCTCTCTTGGTACATCCTATAGCTACCTGTCACTATCCTCGCATATTTTATGGTATTTGCTCGAAGCTATCTGGTTTAATTTTAACATCAAAGGTTGTCTCTTGGGAGGGCCACATTGGTGGCGCATCTATTTTTGGAGCTACTAGCACGAAAGAGAGATAAAGGGGCCATTCATTATATTCTTTATTAGTAATTTTCCTCCCACAATTAACCTGAGGGTTGCAGCTAGATATACAGGTAATGAGGGCCAACATTTTCTCTTTGTATGACAAATTGCATCCGAATATATTTTTCCGCTAATTACAGATACTGAAAAGTTTTGGAGTATTTTTCCAGTTATCCTTATGTTTCTTTTCAGCATCAAGTTGGCGTATTGAGTATACACTATTGTAGGTGCCTCTGTGAGGTACAGATAAGGTGCCAGATACGATGGAATGACCCATCACCAAACTGACTACAATCAATCCTTGTTTGTGTGACATTTTATCACCGAACGTTTAGTTGGTGATGTGACTTCTTTGGCGAAGGTGGGGGGTGGCTATCTGAATTTGGACACATGGGAGACATGGAGGATACCTCCTCTCCATCTCTCGAGATACTAATCGAGATCATCATTCAAGCAGAGAGGGAGGCGCTATCGAGGTTCATGCAAGTGATGGACACTCTCGGCCATGAACAGAATGTTACAATGACAGTAGGGGCTCAGGAGCTTGGGGGGCGATTGGAACTGAAGTTTACAGATCTCACTCTCTCTTGGTACATCCTATAGCTACCTCTCATTATCCGCGTATATTTTTCGGGACTTGCTCGAAGCTACTGGTTTAAGTTTAACATCAAGGGTTGTCTCTTGGGAGGGCCACAATGATGGCGCATCTATTTTTGGAGCTACTAGCAAGACAGAGAGATAAAGGGATCATTCATTATATTCTTTATTAGTAATTTGCCTCCCACAATTTACCTGAGGGTTGCAGCTAGATATACAAGTAATGAGGGCCATTTTTACTCTTGGTACGATTAATTGCATCCGAATATATTTTTCCACTAATTACAGATATTGAAAAGTTTTGGAGTATATGTCCAGTTATCCTTGTGTTTATTTTCAGCATCAGAAGCTGGGGTATTAATTATACACTATTGTAGGAGCCTCTGTGAGGTACAGATAAGGTGCTAGATATGATGGAATGACCCATCACCAAACTGACTATAATCCTTGTTTGTGTGACATTTTATCACTAAACGTTTGGCTGGTGAAGGGGGGGGGGGGGGGGGGTTGGCTGTCAGAATTTGGACACATGGGAGACATGGAGGATACCTCCTCTCCATCTCTCGAGATACTAATCGAGATCACCGTTAAAGCAGAGAGGGAGGCACTATCGAGGTTCATGCAAGTGACAGACACTCTCGGTCATGAACAAAACGTTACAATTATAGTAGGGGCTCAGGAGCTTTGAGGGTGATTAGAACCGAAGTTTACAGAACGAGGTCAACAATCTAAGCCTAAGAAAGTCCCTATCAAGGTGGTTAGGCGGGAACTGCCTCTTATGCTTGGAGGTGGGTCATTCTGGGCTAGTATAAAGATTTTGAGGCGTAAGGCATTTGTGGGATGATGGTACCACATGCAGATGTCAAGGGAGCAAGTTAAGAGGTGGATTGAGGAAAGATGGTTCCCGATATTGAAATACAAACTGAAAGTAAGCATTTTATTTAATGGTTGGATATCCTTTCATTTTTTAATCCCTGAGTACATGGATCGGATCCTGAAATATCCATGGGTAAAGGGGTGAGGTTTCTTAATGTTGCATAGATGGACGAAAGGTTTTGATCCCTTTTCTGGGATTCCTCGTCGGAATCTAGTATGGGCTAAGCTTCCTGGTTTCCCATTGGAACTTTGGAATGCTACTTTGTTTACAGAGATTTCAAACCAAATTGGGAAGTTTTATTGTTGGGATGAGGGAAGTTTTGGGAAATTAGACAACCGTATGGCATGGGTGTCGGTGGAGGTTGAGATGGGTAGGGGTTTGATAGCATAATTGGAAATTCGTTGGAGCATTTTCTCTATCAAGCTATTCATTGATTATTGTGGTGTGCCTTATATATGTCTACATTGTCATCACATAGGGCACATGATATCATCTTGTACAATGAAATTCACACTTAATAAGGATTATCATCAATCCAAAGTGTGTGGGCTTCAATTTTTTTGTACCCCTACAGATCCAACCATCAGTTCAGTGCCAGAACATACCATTCTATCAGGTAATCAAGTACCTAGCTTTAAGAATCCAAATGCAATTTACAATGTAGACCCTGTGAACCCTTGTAATGTCTTAGTTGTGGTATCATTTAATATCCCCTTCAGGTCATGTGATGGACCCCCTTAATTTACCCATCCCTCCGCAGGAATTCAGTATGTTGGGGTAAATGATGGACCTGGTAACTCCTCCCACCCTTCTTCTGAAACCTCTATCTTCGCTTCTGATTCAGCTATTGGACATCCACTACCCTCCATTTCTCTCGATAACGGAAATTCCCCAATGTCTCTTTCTCCTGATAGGGAATTGGAAGCATTGTACAACTCTTCAGAGGTGTTGGAACCTTTTACGATTAAAAGGTTTTTTTTTTATAATTCGAAGGAATCCATTAGTCAATTATCTATTAAAAACGTCACACACATAAAGAAGAGACCCCCCAAATATAAGACGGTATTTTCATAACATGCATGATTTGTTTTCTATTGAGGGGTCTGAAACATTTTTTTTCTATTGAGGGGTCTGAAACACCTGAAGTCATGTTCGACATAGACCCTGCTTTAATAGTAGGTCACGTCTCTATTTATGATTATGGTGGAATCTAGGTCCTTGAAGGGGATGCACCTGATAATGAGGTGCCCCCATGATCATAATATCTATATACATCAGGGGTTTGGGAGAGACCCCAAAAACTTTCTCTCTCTGGATTTATCAGGGTTCATAAACCATCCATGATTCTTTTTCAAGAAACTGTGATTAGTAGAGAAAAACCTTGGGAGGTTACGTTGTCAGTATGCCCAGAATGGCACATATGTGCATCTGATGTGAATGGTCTTCTTGTTGGATAGGGGGTGATGTGGAATCCAAAAGTGATTGAGATGAAGTCATTTATTTCATATGCAGGTATCTTATTCACTGATCACATTATGGGATCATGTCGTAGGATATGTATAATCAATTCATATGCCCCATATGTAGGACAGACATTTCTGAGACAATGTGACAAGATCTGGGCTATTAATACCAAGTTCATTGATTATTGTGGGGGATCTCAATTTCTTGATGGGGCAGGGAGAGATATGGGGTATCAAGTCAAGGGAATATTATTTATCTACATACTTCAAAGGCATGTTGGTAGCAAATTCCCTTTTGGATGTTGTGTCAGATCCCATTGGCCCCACATGGAGGAATGGGTGCATTGGTGATGAGGGAATAACCAAGATATTTGGATGTTGTGTCAGATCCCATTGGCCCCACATGGAGGAACGGGTGCATTGGTGATGAGGGAATAACCAAGATATTGGATATATTTTTGGTGAGTCAAACTTTTCTTAATCATCTGGTGGGCATCAGATCTAGTATTATACCATCCTTTATTTCTGATCATCAGTCGATCATGCTCTCATGGGACTGGGAGGAAATTAGGAGGACCTACCCTTTCAAATTTATTTTGAAATGGCTTCAGATGGAATATTTCAAAAACTTGGTCCATGAAGTATGGAATATGGTATTAACTCCTCCCTCGCTGAACCACATGTCATCTATCTTCCAAAAACTAAAAGCCCTGAAAAGGTAAGCTCGGTCATGCATCAAGGAAAAGAAGGAGGATGAAATTGAAGATATAAAAGAGATAGATGTCATACTTAGGTATTATAATGATCCAATGAAACCTCTATACTTTTCATATTCATACCGAATCAAGATCATTGAGCTGGAGGAAAAAAGGAGGGAGATTCTTCGATCACAGGAAGAAGATATCCATGTGAAAATCTGGGCAACGTGGATTAAAGTTGGAGACAAAAACACCAGATTCTTCCACATGCAATATAATATCAGGAGAGTCTAAATCCATTAGGAATATATGGGATGCTACATGTAATATGCATTATACAAAATGGACAATGGAACAAGCGATTGTTTCATATTTTAAATGACAATAGAAGGCCTAGATGCATGCATACTCATCCCAAATGGAATATATTTCTCATGTCCCCAACATGTTCTATGAGGAGGATAACGATAAATTGGGACAACCGATTTTGAGGGCAGGGTTGACATATATTCTATAGGAATGTGCAAAGGAAAAAATCCCTGTACTGGATGGGTGGGGGTGGAATTATTTCTACACTACATTGAGTTGATGATACCAGACCTGCTAGCGGTAGAAGAAGAATCAAGGATACATGGATACATATTGGGGGCCATCAATGCCACATTCATCGCACTGATATCAAAGAGGGATAATCCAAGGACCTTTGTTGATTATAGACCGATCTCCCTTTCTAATCATGTGTATAAGATGATATCAAAATTGATAGCATGCAGACTCAAACCAGTGTTGTCGGAGCACATTACAGATGAACAATTTGGGTTTTTGGAAGGAATACATGTTGGATGTGTGTTATATTCTTTCCACGACTAGTTGCATCTGAGGGCACAACAGGCCCCCCTGTTGGGGCATTTACAAGGGAGAGGTATCCCCCTTGCATGGGGTCTGGGGCAGTGCCCCGGGAAATTTTTTTTCCTATATATGTGTGGACCCAAAGATGGTGGGCGAAACTACCCAAGGTTTTGTGCGTGGGTTTTGCACATGGGTTTGGGCATGATGGTTTTCTGCCCATGGTATTTTGTAGATCCAGTCAAGAGAACTAAGGTTATGTTCTAATCCATGGTTAATGGATTGGGGTTTATGAATGCTTCGGCATATATATATATATATATATTGAAAAATCAATCTGGTAGTCCCAGTTTTGGGATACATGGGAAAATCTTTGTGTATTTGTTTTATGTTCTCGTCATTGTATATTTTCTGTTTTTAAGAATTCGTTTGCAGGTAATCTTTGTATAGGGTTAAAACCTACAAGAAAGATTTAGGATGCAATTGGCATTGCATAAGAGATGATTCACTCCATAAAATATCGAAAACAAAAATCATTTCTTCTCAAGGTAGACTTAATGAAGGCATACGACTGCGTAGATTAGAAGTTCCTAAAAATGGTACTGATCAAAACATGTATATCTCGTCTAAAAATTAAATAGAATATGGTATGTATAAAAACCACAAATTTTGTTGTCATTATAAATGGTTTGCCAACACATTTCTTAATGCACATAGAGGATTGAGGCAGGGTTGCACCCTGTCCCCTCTGCTCTTCCTTCTAGTAATTGGTTGTTTAAGCAGAAAAATGAGGGAAGCAAAGGACAGTGGAATTATTACAGGAATTAGAGTATCCAAAGTGCACGCCATTACACATTTAATTTTTGTTGACAATTTATTATTCAGTGGGAAGTCCTCTATTGGTGAATGGATAAACATTCAAATGGTCATTGAGTCTTTTGGAATCGCCAAAGGATTATGTATGAATGATGCAAAATCTATCATGGTACATGATTACAGAGAGGAAGCGATAGTAAAGGAAATTTGTGAGCTATCTGGAGTTGCATCTATCCACCTCGACAAAGGTTTTGTATACTTAGGGTTCATATTGAAACCGAATGGATATTAAAACAAGGACTAGGAATGGATGATTGAAAGATTTCACAAAAAACTGGATAGCTGGAAACACAGGTGGTTGTCGATGGGAGGAAGATTGATTATGTTGAAATCGGTGCTCCATAATATCTTAGTATATTGGATGAACCTATTTTTATTGCCTCGGGATATTATTCATGTGATAGAAACAATCATGGGCTACTTCTTATGGGTTGGGTCACAACTCAAAGGGAAAATACACTTGGTTCAGTGGACAACATTAGCTAGGTCAGTTTAAGGAGGATGGGTGATAATAGATACTAATATTTTCAACAAGGCTTTGATTATCAAAAATATGTGGAGGGAAATGTCAGGGAGTAGTTTATGGCCACTCATTATAAAAGGTAAATATGTGTATGGACTAAATTTCACTGCATGGGTAAACAATGGGGCCGGGAAGAAAACATGTATATCTTACATATGGAAAAGCATGATGACAATTTTATAATGGTTGATGGGAATTATAGGCTGGGCAGTTGGAGATTACACTAAGATAAAGATTGGATTGAATGTTATCATGGGGAGCTATTATCCTCCTCCAACAGATCTATCATCAACGCATTAATAGCATCGACGATTAATTCTGGAGCAGGGCAGATGATATAGGGTTACCAAAGGCATATGTAGCAGAATGGGAGAGATATATATGTCACAGCTTCGATCTACAGGTATAACCCTCAATGAACAAGTGGACCAAATGATTTGGGGTGGAAATCTAAAAAAGAGTCTACCAATGGTCAAAGATATATATCACAGGTTGCCCAGATACAAGAGTGATTTCCATATACAAAAATGGTTCCGTATGGAAATCAAATCTTCCAAACAAAATAAAATGCTTTTGTTGGTTGGTAGTACATGACCGTATCTTGACTTGGAACAACCTACAAAGACATGGATTTACTAGACCTGGCATATGTCCTTTGTGCATGAGGGGACCAGAAGACACAAATCATTTGCTTCTCAATTGTTCATATGTTATGGCATTGTAGGAAGGAGCCATGGAGATATTGAAAATTTCAATAGTGGGACATAATCAAACTTTGATTTCTTGTCTTCAATATTGGTTCAAAACTCACAAAAGATTCAGAACCCTTCCATTATACATAATGTGGTCCATATGGCCCAGCAAAAATGCATTTATTTTTTATCAAAAAGGAGCAGCGATATGGGAGTATGTAATTAATATTGTTGCATATTACAATGAAATTGGATAGATGATGAAGAGCCACAACTACATAACATGCAAATACAGAGACAATTGGTGATAATTCCCAGTGGGTTTCTTTGATGGAGCAAGCAATAGGAGGAAATTTGGGTGTGGAGCAGTCATAGTCACAGAGTCAAGTGAATTCTTCCATTTCTTGTGGGAAGGTGGACAGGGTACAAACATTAAAGCAGAGATCATAGCATTATGGGGAGTTCTTATTGTGGCAAAATGGCTTAGGCTGGAGAGAATACAGGTATATGGAGACGCTAAAGGCATCATAGATTGGGTGAAGGACCACACTAATTTCAACCAACCCATACTAACAAACTCGACGAAACACATCAAAAATCTGATAAGCACCTTCCAACACTTTCAGTTTCTCCATATATACAGGGAACAAAGTAGGACTGTAGACCTACTATCCAAGAGAGGTATCGCAAAGGAATCTGGTAAGTTCTATTTCACAACTTTTGAACAGGGTGTTATGGTTAATGCTAGCAGCATTAACTACTCATAGGAGACAATTATCGCATAGAGGAGACTATGATTTATGTATTTTTATATATTTTACAAGGATTTTGTTGTAATTTTGGGGCATATGAACGCTAAATCTGTATAGATGATAGAAAGTGTGACAGTGACACTCACAATGCAAACAATTTTTGGGAATAGACTTGTAAGAAAGAACTATTAGATACAATAGAAATAGAAGATATGTAAAGTAAGAAACGAACACAAGCATATGCACTGTATTTTTTATTTTTAATATAAAGAAAAAGCGTTATTTTTCTCTTATAAAAAAAATGAGAGATAATTTGCAAAGATATGGTCTATTGGAAGAAGTTTTTCCTAAAGTGTTTTAAACAGCATGATGACAAACCCAAAGTTCATAACATTGGTGTTGGGCTAACTTTCGACCCTAAGAAACAATATTTCATAACAATTGAGAGGTTGTTTAGAGGGTTGAATATGCAATCCCTGGGTCTATCATTCTTGGAGTAGCCAAGAAAGAGTATGAGGGAAGATTGAAGAAATAGTGTAAAGTCATCTTTGAGGTAGCAAAGTCACTGTGAGAAGGCAGCATAAGAAGACCTAAGAGCAGAGATAATGGAGTAGCCTTATTTATCCTAGAGGGAAATTTGGTGAAGTCCCTAAGGGTTGACTATCTTGAAGGAGTAGGGGAAGCAACTAGAGGACAAAATTATTTGAGTCTACAAAGCTATCTTGAAGGTTGATCAAAGAACTGAAATTTGGAAAGGACATCCAAATTGTGTTCAAGGTTGATTGGATAGTGTATTGGCTACCTTGGTATTGTGATGATCAATCAGTTGAAGGGAATGTGTGATGGACTATCTTCAAGGCAGGAAGTAGTGCTAGACACAGTATGCAGTAGATGAAGCACCTCAGGTGCAAGATCATGCACTTCTAAGAGACAAATTGGAACCCTTAGTTCAGAGGTTTGTAGTAGGGCAAACTCAATGATTAAAGAGTTGGTTGAGGAAGCTATAACAAATCTCCATGGAATAACAGGGAGTTGATGTAAGGAAAGTATGTATACTTTTGACACAAGTTGAGGCTTGTTAATGTGCTCTCCCTATTTGAGAGGGAGTGAGCTTAGATTTCGCCTCTTGAGTTGAGAGGAAGGTTGTGTTGTAGCATTTTTTGGTTTTTATAAGTTAGCATAAATTAGAAAAAAATGAAAATGTATTTACAAAATGTTAAGACAAGATATGGACAAAAAGTATTGAATAAAAAATGTTAGGAAACATTTTGATAAATATGTCCATATCAAATAAATGTGAGGGTAGATGCCCTAAAAAATGAAGGCAAAATAAAATGTTAGGCTAGACAGAAAAGAAAAAGAATTAAACTCTGAAAGTGTTGCAAATCTAAATGCCACTACTTTGTTCTAAATTCATTTCGAAAAATAATAGTTGTGTGTAGTTTGTTTAGATGCCACACTAGGTTATTTTATCCAATTATACAGTTGCATCATAATTGGATTTGTTCTCATAAGTAGAAAATAAATTGGCTCAACAGTTTAATCTGAGCCAATGGAAGAAATAAGGAATAGAGGTAGATTGTTCATAAAAAGAAAATATTGGGTTGATAGTTCAAATGCACTCTGGAAGGATAAGTAAAATGTTAGGAATAGTAGGGTAGGTAGAAATGTGAAATTTTGAGATGTTGAAATGATTATTTCCTAAGTATCATATCGCATCGCATCATTCATAATGGCATGAACCATTTGGTGGAGGAAAGTGCGATTTGTGATACCACTGTCAGTCGTCAGATGACTGCTCATTCCTGACCGTCGAATCATATCGCATCGTATCGTTCATGAGTGCATGAACCATTTGGCGGAGGAAAGTGTGATTTGCGATATGCTATCACTTCATTCATTAAATCACCCGGACCCAGAGCCCTCATGTCTGCCTATCATATCGCAACCCCACCATTCATTCCTCGCTCATACATGTTAAACTCCCTCCACATCACCTCTCATCCCGCAAAATCCTCCACAATCATATGGACCACACTCCCTTTCGGCCCTCATTCACCATCCAAAGTTTATCGGCAGGGGGGGCCAAAATGGCAGTCTTTAATACCGCCCATATAAACCACGCAAGGGCCTTTTAGTCTTTTGGGACTAAAAATCCCAAAACCACAAACTGCTTTGTCTTACCCCCAAACGTGGTATCCTTCATAGCCGTTACCGCCACCCCACGTCACGTTCCACTTCATATCTCTTGTCCAATCATCGGACACCTATATGTTGCCCATTCATTTCTGCTCTCGTGCATTTATAACCAAATGTTCGTTAATTAACCCGTTGGATAATTAATGAACTTTCAAACGCTCGGCGCCACCCTTCCACTCCATTTTTCACTTTATAAGCACTCTGCCATACATTTCAAATGTTACACAGTTAACTTCTGCGACCAAGAATATTCTTCAAGGTCGCCTGCTCAATAGCTCAACCACTACCCGACATTCTAGCAGCCATTTGTCCTGTTCGCAAGCACACCTTCCAGGTCCACTTGTCAGTTACCTATCTCCACTCTATTAATTCCTTTTACCATTTTGTCATTTACAGTCTGGAGTTTCGTTTTCCAAAATGCCTCCCAAGGGAAAAGCAATTGAAGAAGTTTTAAATCCTCTAATTCAGCCACAAATTGATTTCCACCATACTCCATTAGTTGAAAAGGATTGAAAAATAATTGAGACTTCTTCTCAATTTGATTTATTTGAAATTTATTGTTGATGGGAAGAGCAGCTAATTGACTAGAGTGATGAAATTGGGCTCTGGGAATCCCAATTACCCCACTATATTTTTCCACAAATACACAAAGCTCTAGAGATCATGAGAAAATGCCATGAATCTTATGATCCCATCCAGAGAGCCATTATCTCACCTACTGGAGAAATCCTATGTCCCATTAATGCTGATTCAATTGAGAAAATGTTGCAGGCCCCTGCCACTACACCAACTCATCCTTTTTCTCATGAAAACTTGATAGAAGCTTACAACAAATTGGACTTTACCAAGAGGTCCCAGACCCTGGAACTATTTTTAGCAATTGGTAGTCCTCTACCTAAGAGAAACCCCCTTATGATTCATCTATGTTTCCTGATAGAACCAGGCATATTACTACTATCTTGTCCTTTTTGCTTGGTTACCACTCTGATTAGTTTGTCAATGAATCCATCCTTGGTTTCTTATCCATGTTTTCTTTTGATTCTAAGCCTACTGTTATTTATGATTTTGGTCATTTCATAGCTGAAACCATACATGAGCAGTTTGTCAAATTTAACATTGAATAAGTATTCAAGTATGCTTCAATACTTGTGTATCTCTTTATATATTTTTAGGGGGGCAAATGCCCATTTTCTTTGCAGAAAATTGAAGAAGAAGGATCGCTACAATCAGTGATTTTCTGGACTTAAATGGGGATGAAGGAGAAATAAGAATTCGCATACAAGCAGTTCATAGAACTGTTTATTTATCTAGCCCTTAGCCTTATGAGCAGCACTCCATTACCAAGGATCAGTGAAGAGATTGTCAAAGAGCTTCATTTCATAGATCAAGCTGCAACAGGAGATTGGTATTGATACCAAAACCACACAGAAATCAGGATTTTTGGCTGTGAGCTTCCACCCTACAAACTGCCAAAGTACCTCCCAGTTAGAATCTTTGCACTAGAGTACTTGAGGCAAAAATTGAATGCAGATGTAGTATATTTTGTAGCTTCCAAAAATAAATCGCAATTTAAGCTCAAAGCTCAAGTTGGTCCCTTCATTTGTAATACCAGGACAGCAAGGGAGGAAGCTGATAAGTTGTTAAAAGAAATGAAATTTTCTCTCAATTTCTCTTGGTCATATGACCCATTGGGAATCATCTCCAAACTCAGGGTGGAGAATAAGTTCACACCATATCATCATACAACTAGGCTTGAGATAGAACAGTTCAAGAATCAGTTGGAATGGGCAGAGAATACCCTCCAGGAGGCTGAGGAGCAGGTAGTCTCTACATCAAATATGCAAACTCCAATTGCACAGGAAAAGGCAGCCAAGAGAGAGAGGGAAGAACAATCTTCACCTGCAATAGAGGCAACAAGCCAAGGCTTCAAGGTCTTTCACAGGAAAAAGAAACAAAGAGTCTCTATGAATGTTGATTCACAGTTTGGTGAACGGTCTATACAATCTCCAACTCAGTCCACCGCTTCTCATGAATACTAGATAACCCAACATGTTGGAGGCATTCCAGAGAATAAAGAGGAAGACATCTTCCATGTCTTCAGTGAAATCAAAAGAAAGAATGAGGAATTGAAGTTAAATACTTACACCCAGTTCTGGAAGCATTCTTCCAACTCTCAAGCAAGGCTTCTTTCAGTCTTTGACTCTGAGAAAGGGAATATGCAAATGGCTTTCTTACAATCCCAAGTTCCCCAACCCAGGACTGCAGCATAATATCAAAAACACACTTCTTTTGAGTTCAATGTTCAGGATGTGCATACAATTGATCAAATTGAGATGCACAAACAAACTAAATAGATGATTGCTTCAACCCTGGCAAACACTGCTGTGAGTTTGTCAAAATTGCAGGTTACATTGGCCAACATTCAGCCACAATTAAATTCGGAGAAGGTCTCCTCATTAGCAAAGGATACCAAGATTCAATCCCTGGAAAATCTAGTGCTAAGGATGGGATGTGATCCATAAAACATAAATGTTGCAGAGGAGCTCATCAAGAAAAAGAACATTGAAGTTGCAGCACTAAAGAAACAGCTAAAACTACCAGCATCTAAGGATCCAATGGCCAAAGAAATTGAGGAGATAGAGACTCAAAAGTCAGACATGATGAAGCTCATCATAGAACGGAATTTGCAAATAAAACAAATGGAGGATAAGATGGAGAAATTGGTTAAGGAGAAGGAGGAAGCTATCAAGAACATTCAAACTTCAACAGATGCAGTTTCTCTTGCAGTAGTTCCCATCACCAGAGTCTCTACTATAGCCACTACATCAGCAACAAGTGCAGTAGAAGGAGTTGAACAGCTTACTGAAGTTGTTCAGAACCTATCTATCCAAACAGGAGAAATCAATAAATTGAAGGTTGAACTCAAATAATTTGAAATCTATATCAGATAGTACACACACAACTGAAACAAACAGACTTAAAGGCCAAGTGGAATTGTTGAAGAGAGAACTCACAGGTTCCTTCATAGGAAACAAGTTGGGTTTAACAAAAGAAATTTTGTGGGAAGAAATCACAGAGGAAATCAAGGAGATTTAGCCCTCCATTAAGATAATATTCAACCAAAAATATCTTTTGGAGAAAGCTCGGGAAGCAGTGGAATCCATAAATAGGCAACTGGAGGATATGCCAAGGACTGCCTCTGATATAATCAAATTTCTAATTTCCAAGGATGATTATGAGCTTGAGGAGTTAAGGATAAGTGACACAACTGCAACAATATTAGAAGTAAAGAAGGTTATCATTAAAAGAAATCTCAACCTTCAGCTACAAGAAAAGTGCGGCAATGTTAACAACATGGTACAGAGATTCTTCAACAAAATTGAACCTTTGATCAACAAAGGTTTACCTTCCATGATGGTTATTAATGATAAATTGATGCCAATTGAAGATTATGTCAAGAAGTTAACAGAGGTGGGCACCCATGTAGCTTCAATATCCAATATCAAAGGATCGGCAACACCAGCTCTCATAGTAAAAACACTCAGGGATTCTTTCTTCATCCTGGATGAAATCAAGCATATATTTTTGGTAAAACCCACTTTTACCAAATACAAAGATTTCTATCCCAGATAAGAAACGCTAGGAAGAATTAACAGATTTACTGGATTGAGGATAATGGAACAGCATTCAGTTTTTGTGGGAATAGTTAGCCAGCTCCAACCATTTTTCAAATTTTCAGCAATAGTCATCAAACAGCACAGCACCAAAGCAGTTCCAAATCATTAGAAACTTGTATTTTTTATTGTGTAGATAATCTATTTTTGTAAAAGCAGTTTAGGATATTTTTCATCCTATTTTTGTGTAAATAACTCTCTTCACGAGTTATTAAGGGTTTCACCCTTGAAGAAGCATTTCTAAACATCTTATGTAATTAATCTTCTTGGATCATTAATACAAAGCAAAGGATTTTGAATTCTGTTTTGCACAGTTTGTGTTTCCTGTAAGTGTTTCCAGTGTCATTCATTATGTTTTTCTTCATATATTTGTGTCTTGCAAAGATAACTAGGTAGGAGTGATTGTATTTCAATTTATTCCTATAAGCTTTCTAAAGTGATAATCTATAAAGAGAATGAATTAATGAATTGTTTGTTTAATTAATTCCCTCAAAATTAATAAATCATCAGCCTCTTTTGTAATCTCATGTATATTTTCTCGAACCTGTAGACATGGTTTAAAGGTTTTCATACTTATGATTATCTAGCTTTCAATTTGAAAACTGTGGAAATCACATTACTTTTATGTTTCTGCTCATCATCATAAAAGCTATTTCACTATTTAAATATTTATAGCAACCCTCTGCTGAAATATTGATATTATTCAAGAGGTTAGGCACATCAATTATATATCTGTTTCATCCATTGGTCTCCCAAATTAAAACAAAACCCCCAAAACATTTATCTTAGATGCTCTGGCATAATAGCTAACTATTATTATCTCAGAGGTACAATATCAAACTGGCACTATTGTCGGGGACTTGAATTTCATTAAGTTTTCATGGGGCAATGATATGTATTCTATTCCTTTGAGGTGATTAAAGGTCTAGAAAGGTTAAAATCCTTCACCTAGCGACTCCACTCTCCCAAACTGACACCTTTTAATCACACCAGATCTCGTTCAGAGGTTGACTTAGTTGATCCTCTGTCAGACCCTGACAAAATTCTGAGAAAATCCAGTTCTAAAAGGGGACACCAACCCTCTTCTTCTTCTTCTTCAATCTTGCAGTCTGAAGATTTACTATCATTTGATCCTTATAGTAACATTCCATCCAATCCAAATTACTCCCACCTATCACCTAGGGTTGTTGAACTCTTAAATAGGGGAGTTGATTTTAAATCAGCATTCCTCATTCATTCATTTGAAACTCATCCAGAACCCTCACTACCACCAGGATCACCTAAACCTGAGTCTGACTTGGGTGTTAATTTACCAGAATACAAACCAACAGATTTCATATCCCCTACTACTTATTCATTTCCTCCCACTTTTGGACAACCTGAAGCTTCTACTTCTGAAGAACCCAAAGGGACCTTCTTTTTGTATTCAAATCCACTCTTTGAAACAAAGGAGGGTAGTCATCCACAGGTCTAGAAGTTAGTTCTTAAGACTCCTTTGAAATCATTCAGGAGATCCTCTCCTTCTTCACCTCCAACTAGTTCTTCACCCCCTCAATCACCTTCTTCAACCCCTTCTTCATCTTCTTCAACCTCTTCATCCATCCAAACACCTCATACACCACCTCTCACTATGTCTTTCCAACCTATTGTACAGGCTAGATATGCATCTTTAGTCTTACCTCCTAATCTCGATGCACTCCCAGCTTAATACTTGAAATACCTTCCCAGGTATAATGGGGAAACGGGCCCTTTTGTTAAATACCATCTTCAAACCTTTTTAGACTTTGCAGATAACATGAATATTGAACAAGAAAATGTTTACATGAGGTTGTTTGGAAAATCACTTGAAGGAAATGTAAGAATCTGGTTTAGGCAGTTGCCTACAAATTCCATTATAAATTGGGAAGAACTTACAAATATATTTTAAAACTAGTGGGGTGTGAAAAAAGATCCTCTTTACTTTCTCACTGAGTTTGGTGAACTTAAAAGAAATTTTGGTGAACCTATATCGGACTTTATCAAAAGATTCAATAAGCTTTATCATAAAATTCCCCCTGATTGTAAACCCCCTATAGCAGCAGCAAAGTCATGATGATTTTGTTGTTATGTTGAGAGAGAGAACTTCAAGAACTCTTAAAGATAAGCAAACAAATGCTATTGAGGTAGAAGCAAATAGGGCTTCTTCAACTTCTTTGAAAGCTAAAGAGGAGAAGGCCCAAAGAAAACTCAAATCGACACAAGAGCTTTCTAGTTCCTCAAAAACTAAAACTGAAGATTCTAAAATAGATGAAATAACTTCTCTTCTTAGAAATATATCTAATAGAATTTCCAAGATTGAGACTCAACCTAGGACAATTTAACAACAGTTTCCAGACCCCAAAATCAAAATCAAGGTCAGTATAAGAGAAATCAACAATTACAAATTCTTCAGAGACCTAGTAACAATCAGCAGATTCCCACCCTTTTGTTGATAGATGATTAGCAACCTGATGATAATACTATGACCATCACTGAAGATATAAATAATATGGATACTTCCTCTGATCAAACAATCATTATTCCTCTTACACAACAAAATCATGTTCAAGAAGATCAAGAATCTTCACAGGTTTCTAAATACCATGCATTCTCTGAATTTTAATTGCAGAGTTGAACAAAATATATGATCTTAGGCCTAGGCCTAGCCCTGGAAGACCTCATAAGGAAACTCTAGTAATTGAACCTCATGCCAAAACTTCTCAAACTCAAACGACTTTTATTCAACCATTAGAACAGCCAATTGATATTCCTCAAAGTGACAAAAATGCATTGACTACATTTAATGTTGAGAAAGAGTTAGAAAGAGTTAAAATTCCAATTCCTCTTTCAGAACTTTCTAAAAACCCTGGGTATAAAAATCACGTCTCCAAATGGATACAAAATACCTCGGTTGATGTTGAAGGTGATATCATCAGTCTGTAAGATGAAAAACCAGCAGTTGTTTTTGGCCCAATCTCAGATATGATAGATGAAATAGTACCTCCTTTCTATGTAACTCTTAAAGCAAATGATTCCATGTTATATAATTGTATGCTTGCTTCTGGAGCATCACATAACCTCATGCCAAAAACTATCATGGATCATTTGAAACTTGACATAACTAGATCCTATCATGACTTGTACTCCTTTGATTCTAAAAGGGTGCCTTGCGTAAGATTGATTAAAGATTTAGTAGTCACCCTTTCCCAAATTCTAGTGAAAAGTGTAGTACTTGATATAGTTGTCACAGATATCCCTCCCAAATTTGGAATGCTCCTTTCTAGGTCTTGATTTGCCAAATTAGGGGGAACTCTTCATATGGATATGTCTTATGCTACTATTCCAGTTTATGGGGGAGAACAACTAAGATTATATAGGGAGGTGAGATTTGTGCACATTGTTTGCAAAACAGAGCAGCCAAGAAACCATCCCATTTATGTAATTGACCAAGATTTTGGTTGCTTTCAACTCTCTTCAAACCAAGTGCATGAAACTCAAGTTAAAATTGAAGATGTAATTGAAAGTCCAATACCAAATCAAACTGATATATGGAAGCTATTATTTGATGGCTCCTGTAGAAAAGATGGATCAGGAGCTGGATTAGTTTTAGTATCACCAAAAAAAAAAAACATTACCCAATCATGTAAGCTCGACTTCGAAGTTACAAATAATGTGGTTGAATATCAAGCTTTCCTTTTGGGATTGCAATTAGGCAAAAGGTTAAAGGTTGAAAACTTAAGTGTTTTTACTGATTTAGAACTTATTGTCAAACAAGTGAGAAATATTTACTTGACTAAACACTCTAGACTTAGGTCTTACTGAAATGAAGTATGGGATTTAGTTGAAAACTTATTTAATGCTTTTAATTTGAATTATATTCCAAGAGATCAGAATATTCATGTAGATGCCTTAGTTGTTTCTACTAGTTCCTTTAAAATTCCTTATCAGACTAATTTACTCTACCAAATACAAGTCAAGTATAGACCATCTATCCCAAACAATCTAAAACACTGGCAGATATTGAAGATGATGAGTAGAAATTCGCACTGTAGATCAACAGATTATGCAATATACTAAAGCAAAATAGAAGATCTACTTCTACAACAAACTTGCAGAAGCTTAATCGAATATGAGCAAGATCAATTAGAACAAATATAACAGATGAAGAGAAATCAATCACACATGAACACAGAAGAATACTCTGGGGAAAGCCTCAACTAAAAACCCTGATCTCTATATTATCATACAAGTGGAAATATGTTCAGGTTACAAAAAGAATCAGCTCACAAGCTATCCTGCTCTCTCTGCAATCAAACAATACAGCTCACAGACTAAATAGACACAAGATATGCCTTTCCTTAGCCCTCCAAGCCTCCTATTTCCTTGCACAGTTTTCCTTGGGGTCCAATTCTACCACTTGTGTGAATTGGCCTCATCACACACTCACTAAACCCAAAAATAACTACGCAATCTCCAAGGAATGAATTCCTTCTGTATGCAAGAGATATCCTCCATGGAATAGTCATGCAACTGATAGCACACTATCCCATCATCTAATCTCAACTAGGTCTCTGTCTGAACTGACATGGATGAGTTTTTTATGAGAGACTATTCAGTTATCTAAAGTGCAGCAGTTACATGCATGCATGCATTAACTAACTGAACTCACAATTAGTTCAAAAAATTATTTGAACTAATCTAACTAGACTTAACTGAGCTAACTAATTACAACTCATCCTTATCTCTTTAACTAAGGGATAAATTCCTCAATCAATGGGATAACTATTGCATGTCCTCACATAGACTTCATGTTTGATTTTCTACAACTAATTAACTCAATATGAATTAATTAATTATTTTACAAACATCTGTTAAGATCAAATTCGAATTTTACTTCTCTATTTTAGTTCAAGGACTAACTAAAATAGGAAGGTATCCCAAAATGCTATTTATGGCAGTGTTATTTTTAACACTTTTATATTTAGCATTTCGTGTTGCTATTTTCAACACTCCCTCTCAACAAGAAAGGGATTATCAGTAACCCCAATCCTGTCTCTGTGGAACTTGAACTTTCATTTTGACAATGCCTTAGTCAAAATATCAGCATCATGTTCCTCGGTCGAAACATACAGCAACAACATGATCCTCTTGACCACACAGTCTCGAAGATGGTGATACTGAATATCAATGTGCTTGGACCTGTCATGAAAAACTGGATTCTCAGAGAGTTTGATACAACTCTGATTATCGCAGTAGATCACAGTTGGATCCATCCTCTGACCAAACAATCCCACTAGAATCTTCCGCATCCAAATGGCCTCACATGCAGCCTGACTAGCAACCATGTATTTAGCCTCTGTTGAGCTAAGTGAAACTGACCTCTGTTTCCTGTTGTACCAGGAAATTGCAGCTAAACTAAGGTTGAAGATTCCTCCAGAAGTGCTCTTCTGGTCTGATGGACTCCCTGCCCAATCCACATTTGTGAAGCCCTAAAGCTTCACTCCCTCTATCCATTTGTACCACAATCCAAACTGAGATGTGCCTCTAAGGTATCTCAGCACATGCTTCGCTGCCTTCCAAAACAGCTTGGTAGGCTGAACCATAGCTTGACTCAGCTAGTTCACCGCAAAGCATAAGTCTGGTCGTGTGTTCACCAAATACATAAAGGAACCCACAAGATGCTGATAAATAGTAACAGCTACTACCTCACTTGAAGTAGCCTCCTCCTTCCTCCAGTTCCTAGCTAGAGGAGTCTGCATGGGCTTGCACTTCTCCATGTGAAAGTGCCTGAGTATCTCATTGGCATACTTTCCTTGAGACACAAATACTTCACTATCTTTCTACCACACCTCCATGCCTAGAAAGTAGTGCATAAGACCCATGTCTTTCATTTCGAACTCTTTTGCAAGGTCCTCCTTACAAGACTGGATCAGCTGATCATCACCTGTCAAAGTCAGATCATCGATATAAAGAACAATGATTAATGGTTTACCTTTTACCATGATGTGGTAAAGGTTTTCATCTACTTCACTCTTGGTGAAGCCCAACCCGGTGAAATAGTTGTCGATCCTAGTGTACCAAGCACTAGGTGCTTGCTTCAGCCCATACAAAGCCCTCTTGAGTCGGCACACATGTGACTCATGATTGAAGGTCTTGAAACCCTCTGGTTGCTCAATGTACACCTCCTCCTCAATCTTCCTATTGAGGAATGTTGTCTTAACGTCCATCTGATGGATCTTCCAACCCATCTGATCTGATAGTGACAACATCGATCTGATAGATGAGTACCTTGCTACAGGAGCAAAGGTCTCATCGTAGTTGATCCCCTCGACCTGTGAGAAACCACGGGAAACAAACCTTCCCTTATGTTTCTCAACATTGCCATCAGTTGCCTGCTTTACCTTGTAAAGCCATCTGGAAATAACCACTGACTTGTCCTGAGGTCTTGGGACAGCATCCCACACACTATTCCGAATGATAGATTCATACTCCTCTATCATTGCATCAACCCATATTAGTTGTTGCACTGCCTGCTCGAATGAAGAAGGTTCGGACTCTACACACTCCCCAACCAGGGCCATGTACCCATTGTACCGCTCGAGCGACCTCCTTTATCTACGCTAAGAAGATGGTTGTCCCATATTCTCCCGTTCATCCAGCATCAACCTGTCAGCTTCCCTTGAGTGTTTCTGCGCATCTCCAGAAGTCTCAACATGAGTGGATGTCTCCACTCCTGGATCCTCTACATGCGGATGCTTCGCATCAATTTGAGGGTCCTCCTCCTTAGGAACTGAAAGTTCCTCCTCTGCATAAAACTTGAGCTCCCTCTCAAGTGATACTCACATGGCTTTTTGCTCGTCAAACTTCAGATCCTTGCGTACCACTATCCTCTGACTGGTAGGTAGGTACACCCGATAGTTGTGGGGTGTATCATTGTACCCCACAAGTATTCCCAACTCAGTTGTTTGATCTAGCTTCTTCCAAGCATCTTTGGTCACATGACACTAAATTGATGATCCAAAGATTCAGAAGTGACTCACATCTAGTCACTTCCCAAAAAAGGCCTCCATAGGTGTATTCATTCCCAGTATACGGTGTGGGCTTCTGTTCTGCAAGTATATTGTTGTATTGCATGCCTTAGCCCACAAATGCACTGGTAGGCTTTGGTCATGTAACATTGCTCGAGCTGCTCCCACAATCGATCTGTTCTTCCTTTCAGCCACCCCATTCTGCTATGGGTTATGGGGTGCCATCAACTCCCGTTTAATTCCTTCTGTAGTGCAGAAGTCCTTAAACTGTTGGGAGACATACTCTCCACCATTGTCGCTACGCAAGGCTTTTATTTTCTTTCCATATTCTTTCTCTTCCAAGGCTTTAAACTCACAAAACCTTAAGAAGGTCTGATCCTTCTTTTGCATAAAGTAGATCCAGCATCTACGAGAAAAATCATAAATAAAAACAACATAGTACCTTTGTTTAGTGGTGGAGGCTGTAGAGAATGGTCCACAAACATCTAAGTGAACTTGCTCCAGGATTGCTCCAACTCTATTGTCTCGATCCGAAAAGGAATATTTCGCATACTTACCCAAGGTACAACCTTTGTGTGTATTCGTCTGCTCCAGTTTTCCCTTGGGAAGTCCAGTAGAAATTTGTTACATGATCTTGAGGGCTCCATGGTGCAAGTGGCCCAATATTCTATGCCATAGATCGTCAACATCTTGGCTCTACACCATCTTAGCTTTGGAACTCAATGTTGCACAGTCGTCTACCTCCAGCTTGTAGATATTCTTTACTCGAATCCTAATTCGCTTGGTCTATCAAGTACCGATATGCCTCAGGAATACCTTTCCTTTACTAAAGACTACATCATAGCCTTTATCTTCTAGCATAGTGACAGACACAAGATTCTTCTTTAGACCTGGTACATACATTACATCAGTGAGGGTGAGAGGAGCTTCATGCTCCCTTTGAAACACAACCGTACCTTCACCTGAAACACGGTACTTTCCATCATTGCCCATCTCGATCCGCATCTGGAGATCCTTCTCCTACAAGGTACTGAAAATATTCTTGTCACCTGACATGTGGAATGAATTTCCACTGTCTAGGTACCATACACATCCCACCATGGGTGAAACCATGCAAGTGATAAGAGAGAAATCCAACTCAAACTGTGAGGCTAGTGCCTCACCATCAGATCCCTTCAAGGATCCCTTGGATTTCTTTTGTGGACAATTCGTAACATAATGGCCCACTTCATGACAATGAAAGCATCGCACTTTCGATTTTTCAAACTTCTTCCCACCATGGGAGGAACTAGATTTGGGATGGGACGCCTTCCCTTTCCCTCTCCTTGCCTTACTCGCTAAGGCTAGATTTTCCTCATCATCTTGCTTTGATGAGGATCCATCTCTAGTGCTCTTCTTATCTTCTCCTGCATCAGATCTGACCAAAGTCGTTCCCAATCTGGAAGTTTTTCTCTTCCATTAACCGAGTCTTGGTAGCTATGCCAGCTCTTAGGAAGACTAAGGAGTGCAAGACTCACCATGTCATCATCACCAGTCGTGATCCCTAAACTTCCAAGCTCATCCCTACAAGTGGTGAGCTTGTTCAAATATGTAGATATCATGTCACCCTTTTCCCACATGATTTTCCGAAGCTTGTCTTTCAGCGCCAGCTTCCTCTGATCGTTGTTATTTTGATATAGATCTTTCAAAGTTTTCCACATCTAAAACGGTGTCTCCTTCCCATGGAGGCTCGAGACAATGTGGTCTCGAACTCCCTCCAAGAGGATTATCCTTACTCTAGCCACACATTTCTTCCATTCCACCAATTTGTAGCATTAGTTGCTGCCGGTTTGGGGACTTCTTGATCAATGAAGTCCTTTAGACTGTTTTCCTCTAATACTGCTTCCATGCGATCCTTCTAGGCTATATAATTCGAGCTGCCATCAAGGGCATACTCGAGTCTTAAACCATTGAATGTCATTGGTGAAATTGAGATGTGATAAGAACTCAATTTCTATATTCAGGAACCTCAAAATTCGAACTTATCCCTTCTTGTATATTGTTCTTCGCTTTGATTACCTTTGCTCTGATACCATGTAGAAATTCCCACTATAGATCAACAGATTATGCAATATACTAAAGCAAAGTACAAGATCTACTTCTACAACAAACTTGCAGAAGCTTAATCGAATATGAGCAAGATCAATTAGAACACATATAATAGATTAATAGAAACCAATCACACATGAACACAGAAAAATACTCAGGGGAAAGCCTCAGCTAAAAACCTCGATCTCTGTATTATCATACAAGTGGAAATATGTTCATATTACAAAAAGAATCAACTCACAAGCTATCCTGCTCTCTCTGCAATCAAACAATACAGCTCACAGACTAAATAGACACAAGATATGCCTTCCCTCAGCCCTCCAAGCCTCCTATTTCCTTGCGCAGTTTTCCTTGGGGTCCAATGCTGCCACTTGTCTAAATTGGCCTCATCACACACTC